>JAQZBX010036621.1:0-24113 GCA_029593785.1 Cabassous unicinctus
GCCTCCTTGTGAGGGCAGGCCGGCTCGCGCGGCGCCGTGGGCTGATGCGGCAAGACCTCACAGCAAGGGGGAGATAAGCAGACACAGAGAAGACACGCAGCGAATGGACACAGCGGCACGGGCAGCAAGGGGGGGATAGATAAATAAAATAAAATGGATCTTTAAAAAAAAAAAAAAAATAGTAATATATATTGGACCAAGTAGAAAATATACATGTATTGTAAGTATCCATGGAATATCTACAAAAATTGACATATATTAAACCAGAGTCTCAGTGATTTCACAAAGTGGAGAACATTCAGGCTGATTTCCTCTCTCCGTGCAGTTGCCACCTGGCTGTGCTGGCCTCCGTCCCTGTGGGCTTTGGACTGGTGGATCCCCAGGTCCTGGATGCTGTTGCCTTGGTGAATTCTCACCCGCACGTGTGGGTAGGTGTGGAAATCTCTCCGATTCATTATCTGCTCTTAAAAATTGAGGTTATCCCCTTTTGAGCCTTAAAATCAGTAATGACTTTCCTACTCCGTTTTTTTTCTTCCACAATGTACTGTTCTGTGAGCAAGTGATGTCCTTTTTAACAGCTGAACAAGCAGAAAAAGGAGGAAAAACAAATGTCTGCTGGGTCCAGTATTAGCTCTCCACTTTATCCTCTTGTGGAATGAAGAGAGAAAAATCACAAAGCAATTGTGGTGGGTTTGATCGTGTTCCCCAAAAAGATACGCTGAAGCCCTAACCCCGGTCCTTGACTATAGCAGTATTGAGGAAACAGTCCTTGGCCGATGAAATCAGGTTAAAGCGAGGTCGTGCTGGATTAGCCTGGGCTTAAACCCAGTGGCGGTGCCCTAAGAGGACACACAGACGTGAAAGGAAGGCGGCTGGTGGAGGAGCCAGAGCCTGGCGGGCTGAGCTGCAGCCCAGGCCAGGACCCACCAGCAGCTGGAGGGGCAGGAGGCTCGCCCGAGGCCCTCGGAGGGCACGCAGCCCCTGGACCTGGCGCCAGAGCCTGGAGAACGGCTTACCGTCATTTTCAGCCCCCAGCCTGAGGGGCTTTTACAAGAGCCAGGGGACGCTGGTACAGCAGCCATCACGTTTCCGGTCTCAGGTCTCATTTACTGAGGTGAGGGGTCCCATCTGAGGGGCTTCCTGTCAGCCTGGCTTTTGTGAAATGCCGTGAGGTAGAGACCTTATTCCATTCCACATTGTAATCCAACGGTGAGCAAGGCTTTCTCAATAGCTGCTATTAGCCAGGGTTCTCTAGGGAAACAGAATCAACAGGCGATATCTGTAAAGAGCATGAGGTTTTATAAGAGTCTCTCACGCGACCGTGGGGATGCACAAGTCCAGGTTCCACAGGCAGGCTGCAAGCCAGGGGCTCCGATGAAAGTCCAGTGAAGGCCCTTGAGTTTCCAGGAGACGTTGGTTGTCCAAAGGTGAGCTGGGAAATTCTCTCTGAATGCTGAAATCACTTCCCCTTTTAAGGCATTCAACTGATTAAGGCATTCAACTGATTGGATAAAGTGTCACTCATTGCTGACGGCAATCTCCCTGATTGATGCAGATGTAATCAGCCATCCACGCAGCAAACTCACTGGTGATTGAAGTCCATAGATGCTCTTGTATTACAGTTAGCCCAGTGCTTGCTGGACCAAACACCTGGGCACAATGACCTGGCCGAGCTGACACATCAGCCTAACCATCACAGCTGGGCTGCAAAAATTTATGCAGTTGAAATTTCCTCCAACAGCTGGTGGAATAATATTTGGTTTTGATGTAAATATGGAAAAACACATTCAGGAAAGAAACCTCCTCATAAAATCACATAGGGCATCCCTAAGCACATTTGTTAACTCACAAAACCCAAATATAAATTATTTTTTGGCATTATCTATGTAACTGCCCTCCTCAAGAGATGCATCTAAGAGCTGACCACATAGGTGTTTAATAATGCCACACTGTGGATAAAATATTTAATGAGGATCATTTTTCACAGCACTACATGATTATGTTAACTATAATTTCAGACCAATGTTTCACTGATGTAGAAAAACCGATATGTTGCAGGTTGCTTTGACAAACAAAAACAGGTTGATACTCTACCAGGGGTTCCTAACAAGGGGCCCGTGAGCTGGAATTGAAATAAAAAAAAAAAACATCGTTCTTGCGGGGACGTGTTGGTGCAGGTGTGATCTATTTATTAAATAACACACAGTACAGTGTGGACTTAGGAAGGGGTCCATGGTTTTCACCTGACTGGCAAAGGGGTCCGTGGAACAAGAAAGGGTAAGAGCCCCTGGCCTACAACGTGTAAGCTGACCTAATGGACGTACATTCAACTCTAGAATTTGCCTGGTAGGCAGGGCTTTCTCACCTGCACTCCCTAAATGAGCCCAGGTGCAATAGGGAGTGTGATGGAGGCGGCAGAAGCCCGAGGGGTGGCCCTGGCAGGGTAAACCGTCGTCGACAGAAAGTGCAGCTGTGACGGAGGCGGGGGCGTCTTCCCGCTAGCAGAGCTGGGGGTCTCCTGTTCTCCATGGTCACACGCTCTCCATGAGGGTTTAGACTTTCAGGCTAGAAAGGTGAGGCTGGAGAAGAGACTCATGGATGGGGAGGCTGGGGAGGGCACATCCTGGCATCCTGGCGTCACTCCAGGTGGCAGGTGGGCCTGGCTACAACGTTCCCCTGGGGAGTGGATGAGCGAAGTGCCCTTAGTTGGTCTTAATCCCAGCAGGGGAAATGGCACCTAGACTGAAGCTGGGTGTGAGGGCGACGGGCACAGGACTTGAATATTTCTCCGAAGAAAATATAAAAATGGCCAATAAGCACATGAAAAGTCGCTCAACATCATTAGCCATTAGGGAAATATAAACCAAAGCCACAATGAGATATCATTTCACACACACTAGAATGGCTATTGTTAAAAAAAATAAAAAATAAAAAAACAAACATTGATGAGGAAATGGAGAAATAAGGAACATTATGCATTGTTGGTGGGAATGAAAAATGGTGCAGCTGCTGTGGAATGCAGTTTGGTGGTTCCTCAAAAAGTTAAACATAGAATTACCGTATGATCCAGCATTCCCACTTCTAGATATATATCCAAAAGTTTTGAAAGCATGGGCTTGGACAGGTGTTTGGACACCATTGTTCATAGTGGCGTTATTCACACCAACCAAAAGATGGAAGCCTCCCAAGTGTCCACCACCAGTGAATGGATAAACAAAGCAAAGCATATACATACAGCGGAATATAATTCAGCTGTAAGAAGGAATGAAGTTCTGGTCCATGCTACAGCATGGATGAACCTTGAAGACATCAGGCTGAGTGAAATAAGCCAGACACAAAAGGACAAACATTGAATGATTTCATTTACATGAAATAACTAGAATATGCAAATTCTGGAGATGGGAAGTCAGTTGAGGTTATGGGATGAGGGAGGAGTTAATACTTAACAGGTACAACATTTCTGTTTGGAGGATGGAAAGTTTTGGTGATGGATGGTGGTGATGATAGCACAACATTTTGAATGTAAATAATACCATGGAATTGTATAATTGAAAGTGGTTAAAATGGGAAATTTTATGTTACCTATATATGTGCCATAATAAAAATAAAATTTTTAAAAAGAGCTCTGGTAGTTATTAACTAAAGATGAACCAAAACATACTCCCCACATCTGAAATCATAAGGCTTCTTTAAAAAAAATCCATTAAAAACTGAAATTGCCTTCCATCATGGTTGCATTATCAGCTTTGGGAAGAGTTGTTCTCAGCAATAAGATCAGCCACTCATCTGCCCACGGACACAAGCCCATCCCCACTCTTCCTGGACAATATGGTGTTGTTCTCTCTTCTTTTATAAACTGTGATTCTGGCTTTGGTCATAATTAATCTGTTGATTGATTTCCCCCAATATGAGTAAACTTTAGTGTGCTTTTAACTAAAGTAAGTGTCTCTGAGCCATGGTTCTAGCAGATTACTTCCTGAGGTTCCCCTGACATCTGCTCATCTGAGCTCCTCCATCAGAGCAGCCTGAATCTGGATACCTGTGTCTACTCGCCGTCTGCTGGCTTATCTGTTGAGTCTCTTTGGGCAGAAATTGTGCTCTTTGCTTCTCCGTGCTGAATCAAGTTCTAGGCTCAGTTTGTTTCTGATCAGTGCATGGTTGCCTTATTTCCTTGTTGCAAAACTGGATTTTTAGAAATGGTCTGACCATCTGGTGCACTCTGGCAGGTGGAATGACAGGCACCTGTTCACTTTTGGATGGAAATTGGTAGAGAACCAGAGAATCAGGTTGTCATTGGTTTTTGTCTTTAGTTTGTCTCTGCCTTAGAAAATCCTACATATCTTGCCATATAAACTGTCTTTGTGCCTCCAGACACAAGATTTTTTAATTCCCGCAAAACACAATGCAATTGTGCTATGTGCAACCTACAATACAATGACCCTCTCCTCAAAAGGAGGTACTGGGTCCATTCATCCATGTTTTGGTGATGTTTATACCTCTTTTAGCAGAGTCACGCTCCCCTTGTGATAGCTATCCTTTAACTTAAATACTGAGATATAAAGATAACCACTATTACTATGCTGTATTAGGCAGCCAAATGGGTGCTGATGCAAAATACCAGAAATCTGTTGGCTTTTATAAAGGGTACTTATTTGGGGTAGACGCTTACAGTTACCAGGCCATAAAGCATAAGTTACTTCCCTCACCAAAGTCTGTTGCTATGTGTTGGAGCAAGATGGCTGCCAACGTCTGCAAGGCTTCAGGCTTCCTGGGTTCCTCTCTTCCCAGGGCTCGTTTCTCTCCAGGCTCAGCTGGCCCGCTGTCTCCACAAAGCCAGCTGTAGACTATCAGGCGACCAGCTCTGTCTCTCTCTCCGGGGCTTGATTCTCTCTGGGCTCAGCTGCTCTGCTCCTCTGTGTGTTCACTTCCCAGAGCTCCAGCATTAAAACTCCAGCATCAAAACTCCAACTCACTCCTCTGCTCTGCCGTGTGGTTTTATCTGTGAGTCCTTGCCCACCAAAGGGGCAGGGACTCAACGTCCTACTGATGTAGCCCAATCAAAGCCCTAATCATAATTTAATCACACCCAGGTACAGACCAGTTTACAAACATAATCCAATATCTATTTTTGGAATTCATGAACCATAACAAACTGCTACATATGCCATGATAGGTGCTAGGGGAATGGGGATGCAAAGAAAATATGGTTAATATACATACAAATATAGTTTTTTAATCCTCAATTCAGCAACTGGTCCCATGGTCCTGGCTGTGTTTTCCATTCCATATTCCTTTTGCTGTCAGCAAGCGTCTTGTGATTCCTTGCCTAGCAGAGGTGATGCAAATCTCTCTTCTTTAAAGGTCTGGGACACTAGAAATCTGCCAATAGCGGTATTGGGTTGTGGAAGTTTTCCACGATCTTACTCAGAGGACGTGGGAATATTAAAAGGATGCAGGGGTCTCCTGCATCCCGCACATACCATCTTCCTATCTAGTAACCTCTTCATGGCAAGAAGAGCCAGAGCAGCAAGGGGTCAAGCCTCAATGTCCAGTTTAATGTGATCATCGTCTGTCCCCTGGTGGAAGTAGTCCTCCCCCAGGAGCAAAGACCTCTAACCAGCAGAATCCACAACTCGGGGACGAGCAGCAGAACTTTTGCTAGACTTGGGATAATAGTGAACGAGGCCACTTGGTTTCTACTGCTTGAATCCCAGACACGCGGCTCCCGGCCGTGGCTCCACAGCACACATTGCTCGCTGACTTCAGAGTGAGCATGCCAGCCCTGAAGACGTTCCAGCGGAGTCTTCAAGAGGCCCTTCCACCCCGCGGCTGGGGAACAGCCCGGTGAGGCGACGGCTCTGGGCGCACCGCAGCCACGGGGCCAGATGCCCAAGGGGACATTCAGCTCCTCCGAAGGGGCGGTGAAGGGGGAGCCCAAGAGGAGGTCGCTGAGGTCCACAGCTAAACCTGCTCTTGCGAAAGTGGAAACAAAGCCCAAAAGGGCAGGAGGAAAAGTTAACTCGTCAGACCAAAAAAAGGGCAAGCAAAAGGGAAAAGGGGAGCAGAAGGAAAACAGGACGAAGTAGTTAGCCAAAAAATCTAAAGATTTACCTGCAGAAAACTAAACTAAAACTGAAAAATGAAGCCAGCCTCTGACAAAGCAGGGGAGAAAGAGGCCAGTCTTATTAAGACCGTGGTTCTTCTATATCTCCCTTTTTTTTTTTACAATCCAGAGGAATATTTTTATCAACCATTTTGCAAATGCAAGTTTTATAGTAGCCCTAGAAACATTTTTAAGGAGGAGATTGGAGTCCCACCTCATCCCATTTTTAAAGTGTAAATGCTTTTTATTTTTTTTTAAGCAGTGAAGTAATTTGCTTCGCCTCTTAAAGCAGCAGGATATTGAATAAGGAAGGCTTTGACCGTCTTGGGCGTCAACATAACACACTATAGGGCGTGTGTGTGTTTCACGTCCTATAACACAACACATAGTAAATTGCAATTCTGAGTCACAGTCATGCATTTACTATGACTTGATCATTTAAAATTATTTCTATTACCATGGTTTTTTTAGAATTGTTTCCTGAAGAAAACTGCTCCCGGATCCTGGCTCTCCCTGTCAGGATTGTGTGTATTCTGTAACATCTTTGGTTGTGGTAGGCCAGTTTTCCCAACAACTTTGTCATGTGCTGTGAAAGATTGGAAATTCGAGTATTAGTGTGTATGAGATCAAATTGCGAGTTAATGGGACTTAGGATGTAACATCTCATTTACATTTGAAGATGTTGGTAATTGAGATCCTCTTAAGGGAAGCTTGCCTCCAAATTGTAAGCTGGAAAGTCACTGGAATAACTTTAGAAAGAATGACAACTACATGGCGTTTTGGGCTTCCGGTGTGTACACTAAGAATGGTGCACGAATCGTTCACGGCGTCTGTGCTGATCTTCAAAACAACCCCCCAAATCACAATATGAGGGGAAAGGCCGCTGCATCAGGCCAGCTGCTCCAGGGTGGCGGGAAATGGCGAGAGCAGGGGACGCCGCGACCTGGACCTGCCTCCCTCCACCCGAGGAGAAAGCGGGATTGCGGGCAGAAGCAAGGTGCACAGGCCTTCGCGGTGTGCGCGAGGCTTTCTCTGTACCCCTAGACGGTGGCGTTAGCGGGACCACGGTGGGTGCGGGCAGGGAAGGCGGCTCTAGACCTAGAGTGACTGCTCTAGGGAGGACGGAGCCAACAACACGGGCGAATCTCGAAATTACGCTGCTTGAAAGAAGCCAGACAAAAGGAGTCTAAGCTGTATGCGTTTATAGAAAATTTATAGAAAATTCTAGAAAATGCAGAGCCAGGTATAGTGGCAGAGAGCTCAGTGGCCTGCCTGGGCACTGGGAGTGGAGGCCCGGGAGAGGCGAACCGCACCAGGCAGAAGGGAGGATGGCTTGAGGACAGGAGGCCAGCGCGGCTGGGCGCAGCAGAGGCAGTGCGCTGGGGAGGGGGCAGGTGGGCCACGGCGCTGCCTGGTGCCCCAGCTCCCCACCTCCAGAGCGGCACTGGTGGTCTTCTCCACCATTCTGCCCCGACCTTCACGCCCCAGAGCAATGGCTCCCCTTCTCAACAACAGCCGTCAGGCTCAGCCGCCTCGGAACCCCTGCAACTTTTGTCACCTGCGTCACAGCACATGGCGGATTCGATTAAATTGCACCATGGTCTGGGGTTCACTTAGCCTATACCGTGGTCTGGGGCTCATTTAGCTTGAACTGTGGTCTGTGCATCAATTAGCCTGTACCGTGGTCTAGGTCCACTTAGCCTTTACTGTGGTTTGGGGTTCACTTAGCCTGTACCATGATCTGGGGCTCACTTAGCCTGTACCATGGTCTGGGTTAAATTAGCCTGTACCATGGTCTGGGGTTCAATTAAATTGTACTGTGGTCTGGGGTTCATTTAGCATGTTCTTTGGTCTGGGGTTCACTTAGCCTGTACCATGGCCTGGGTTTCAATGAGGTTGAACCATGGTCTGGGTTCACTTAGCTTGAACCGTGGTCTGGGGTTCACTTAGCCTGTACCATGGTCTGGGTTCAGTCAGCCTGTACCATGGCCTGGGGTTCAGGTAGAATGTACTGTGGTCTGGGGCTCAGTTAACTTTTACTGTGGTCTGGGGCTCAGTTAACTTTTACCATGGTCTGGGGTTCACGTAGCCTGTACCATGGTCTGGGTTCAGTTAGCCTGTATCATGGCCTGGGGTTCAATTAAATTGTACCATGGTTGGGGTTCACTTAGCTTGAACCGTGGTCTGGGGTTCCCTTAGCCTGTACTGTGGTCTGGAGTTCAGTTAGCCTGTACCATGGCCAGGGGTTCAGGTAGAATGTACCGTGGTCTGGGGCTCAGTTAACTTTTACCATGGTCTGGGGTTCACTTAGCCTGTACCGTGGTCTGGGGCTCAGCCTGTACCGTGGTCTGGGTTAAATTAGGCTGTACTCTGGTCTGGGCCTCAATTAGCCTGTACCATGATCTAGGCTCACTCAGCCTTTACCGTGCTCTGGGGTTCAGTTAGAGTGCACCATGGTCTGGGGTTCACTGAGCCTGTACCATGGTCTGGGGTTCAGTTAGTTTTCTTAGCAATGCTGCTGTATTCTTTCATCCTTAATCTTATCTTGTTGAACTTCACCTACTCAGTCACTCAAGAACATATGGGCTCTGGTCCCGTCCAAGTCTGAAAATGTCATCTAGTATTCGAATGGATCTGTTGACAGAGGAAGCAGGAGGAAAAGGGGCGGAACAGGCAAAACAAGAAGTTTTTCTGCTCATTCGCCTCCAGCAGTTGCACGACCCAAACACTGCTCAGAAAACTGAGGGAATTCAACAGGAATTATGGAGTCTCTTCTTTATCTCTTCTTCCAGTCCTTCTTTTTCTTTCTTGTTCTTCAATGACCCTGCAAATTGAAAAGAATATTACGAAAAGATCAGTTTCCCTGACTGGTTCTTCAGCACCTTCTGTCCAAAGTAGCTGGTGAAGCCCCTTAGCAGTAAACACTAATACCACAAAGCAGGGTCCTGAAGAAGCAAATAACCATTATTCTCAAAACAAGCATTTCCTAGGTGGCATTAATTGAAAAGACTGCTCTGTCCCAGAAAAGTGGACTTGGTCAGCTTATTGAAAATCAGTTGACCATCGAGGTAAGGGTCTATTTCTGAACTCTCAATTTGATTCCATTGATCAATATGTCTATTTTTATGCCAATACAATGCTATTTTGATCACTGTAGCTTTATAATACACTTCAAGGTCAGGAAGCATGAGTCCCCTGGCTTTGCTATTCTTTTTCAGTATGTTTTTGGCTATTCAGGATACCTTTCCCTTCCAAATAAATTGGTAATTGACTTTTCTATTTCTGTAAATTAAGCTGTTAGAATTTTGACTGCTATTGCATTGAATCTGTACATCAATTTGGGTAGAATTGACAATTTCATGATGTTTAGTCTTTCAATCCATGAACATGGGATGTCCTTCCATTTGTTTAGATTTCCTTTGTTTCTTTTAGCAGTGTTTTTTTAGTTTTCTGAATACAGATCCTTTACATTCCTGGTTAAATTAATTCCTAGATATTTGAGTATTTTTGTTTCTATTGTAAACAATAGAAAATTTTTTCTTGATTTCCTCCTCAGCTTGCTCATTACTAATGTGTGGAAATGCTACTGACTTTTTGCATGTTGATCTTGTAACCTGCCACTTTGCTGAACTCATTTATTAGCTCAAGTAGATTTGTTGTAGACATTTCGGGATTTTCTAAATATAGGATCATGTCATCTGCAAATAGTGAGAGTTTTACTCCCTCTTTTCCAATTTGGATGCATTTTATTTCTTTTTCTTGTCTAATTGCTCTAGCTAGAACTTCTAGCCCAATGTTGAATAACAGTGGTGACAGTGGGTATCCTTGCCTTGTTCCTGATTTTAGAGGGAAAGCTTTCAACCTCTCCCCAGAAAGTACAATGTTGGTTGTGGAATTTTCATAGATGCCATTTATTATGTTGAGTAACTTTCCTTGCACACCTGTTGCAACCCAACTCATGAAGAGCATGGGTAGGGGCGGCAGCAAGACCAAAGAATACACCTGGTACAGTTTTTGACATTAGCTTTATTTATTGGGACTTACAGATGAGAGAGTGTCTCCAGAGGTGACAGCTCAGAGAATAAAGTTAGCACTCTGCAAAGAGGCATGGAAAATAAGGGGCAATATATAACAGAGTTACATAAATGGGGTCTGGTGATGTTATTACAGGAAGGAATTGTACAGTCTGGAGAAAATTACAGTCTATGATACCATCTGTATATTGATCCTTTGTGAGAGGTTTCTTAAATTTTTAAATTGTGTCCTGGGACATGCAGGAGGCTGCAGACTGTGGGCTGAGTTTCACTTAGGGAGGGGCAGCCAGGACTGGGGAACCAATGAGCCTCCACAATACCTATATTTTGAAGCGTTTTTATCAAGAAAGGATGCTGGATTTTGTCAAGTGCCTTCTCTGCATGAATCAAGATGATCATGATTTTTTTTTGTCCTTTCATTTGCTAATATGGTGTATTACATTAATTGCTTTTCTTATGTTGAACCACCTTTGCATAGAATTTTTGCATCTATGTTCATTACAGAGATTGGTCTGTAATTTTCTTTTCTCCTAGTATCTTTATTTAGCTTTAGTATTAGGCTGATGTTGACATAAAAAATGTGTTGGGTAATTTTCCCTCTTCTTCAATTTTTTGGAAGAATTTAAACAGGACTGGTGTTAATTCTTCTCAAAATGCTTGGTAGAATTCACCTGTGAAGCCACCTGGTCCTGTGCGTGTCTAGGAATTTATCCATTTCACCTAGGTTTTCTAGTTTATTGGCATACAATTTCTCATAATATCCTCTTATGATCCTTTTTATTTCTTTGGAGTCAGTCATAACTTCCCTCTTTTCATTTCTGATTTTATTTATTTGCTACTTCTCTCTTTTTTCTTTGTTAGTCTAGCTAGGGGTTTGTACATTTTATTGATCTTCTCAAAGAGCCAACTTTTGGTTTTGTTGATTTTCTCTATTGGTTTTTTTGTTCTCAATTTCATTTATTTCTGCTCTAATCTTTATCATTTCTTTCCTTATGCTTGCTTTGGGATTGGTTTGCTGTTCTTTTTCTAGTTTCTCCATTCATTTAATTAAATCTTTGATTTTAGCTCTTTCTTCTTTTTTAATATAGGTGTTTACGGTTATAAATTTCCCTCAAAACACTGCCTTTGCTGTATCCCATAAGTTTTGATAAGTTGCGTTCTCCTTTTCATTTGTCAATATATTTACTAAGTTCACTCTCAATTTCTCCTTTGACCCACTGATTGTTTGAGTGTATTGTTTAGCCTCCACACATTTGTGAATTTTCTCCTTTCCCATCTATTACTGATTTCCAATTTCATTCCATTATGATCTGCGAAGATGCTTTATATAATTTTAATCATTTTATATTTCTTGAGACCTGCCTTGTGACCTAATATGTGGAGAAAGATCCATAAACACATGAGAAGAATTTATAACCCACTGATTTGGGATGTAACATTCTGTATATGTCTTTTGGGCCTAACTCGTTTTATCATATTGTTCAAGTTCTCTGTTTCCTTGTTAATCTTCTGTCTAGTTGTTCTATCTAATGATGTGAGTGGTGTGTTGAAGTTTCCAGCTATTATTGTAGAGATGTCTATTTCTCCCTTGAGTTTTGCCAGAGTTTGTCTCATGTATTTTGGGGCACCCTGGGTAGGTGCATAGATATTTATGACTGTTATTTCTTCCTGGTGGATTGTCACTTTTATTAATATATAATGTCCCTCTGTACCTCTTATAACATTTTTGCATTTAAAGTCTGTTTTGTCTGATATTAGTATAGCAACCCCTGCTCTTTTTTGGTTACTGTTTGCATTGAGTATCTTTTTCCAACCTTTCACTTTCAACTGGTTTGTATCCCTGGGTCTAAGGTGAGTATCTTATAAGCAGCATATGGATGGCTCATGTTTTTTAATCCATTCTGTCAACCTATATCTTTTGATTGGGGTACTTAATCCATTCACATTCAATGATATTACTGTAAAAGCATTATTTACTTCCACAATTTCATACTTTGGATTTTGTATGTCATTTTTGTCTGTCTTTTTACTCTTTTGGTTATTCTTTCTTGCCTTCTATACTCTCCTCCTAGCCTCTCTCTTCTGTCTTTTTCTTTTGGGCTGTAAGGTTCCCTTTAATATTTCCTGCAAAGGCAGATTCTTTTTTACAAACTTTCTTAGTTTCTGTTTGTTTATGAATCTTTTAAACTCACCTTCATATAAGAAGGACAATTTTGCTAGATAAAGAATTGTAGGCTGGCAGTTTTTCCCTTTCAGTATCCTAATTGTATCATACCACTGTCTTCTCACCTCCAGGGTTTCTGAAGAGAAATCTGCACTAAGTCTTACTGGGCTTCCCTTCTATGTGATGGTTTGCTTCTCCCTTCCTGCTCTCAGAATTTTCTCTTTATCTTTAATGTTTGACATTCTAAGTAGTATGTGTCTTAGAGTAGATCTATTCAGGTTTATCCTGATAGGGGTACACTGCGCTTCATGTACATATAAGTTCATTTCTTTCATGAGAGTTGGGAAATTTTCAGCCATTATTTTCTCAAGTACTCTTTCTGCCCCTTTTACCTTCTTTTCTCTCTCTGGAATTCCCATGACATGTATGTTGTTGCATTTTGTATTATCATTCAACTCCCTGAGCTCCTACACAATTTCTTCCATCCTTTTCTCTCTCCATTCTTCTCTTTCTTCAATTTCAGCTGTTCTGTCTTCTGTATCACTTATTCTTTCTTGTTTCATTTCGAGTCTGCTGTTGTATGCCTCTAAGGTGTTTTTATTTTATTTAATTTAATTATATCTTTCACACATGAACATACATAAACAATAAGTGTATAGTGAAAGTTTTGAACTTATAAAACAAACATGCAAAACATCATACAGAGGTCCCATACATCACTGCACCACAAACACTTTGCATTGTTTTGAAACATTTGTTACAAATTATGAAAGAATATCATCAAAATATCACTACTAAGTATAGTCCATATCTTACATTTGATATTGTTTCCCAGCCCACCCTATTATTGCTTTTTAAATATATTTTTATTACAGAAGTTATGAACTTACAACACAACCATGCACATGTGTGGAATTCCCATACAGCACCCCTTCACCAACATACCACACCATGGTAGAGCATTTGTTATAGATTGGTATATGATATCATGAGACTGTTACCACCAACCATGGTCAATAGCATACATTTGACACACTTTTTCCACACCTCCCTGCCATTATCAACACAGTACATCTTTGGCATTGATGCAAGAATATTACAGTATTGCTGTTAACTACAGTCCATAGGTCACACCAATTGTATTTCTCCCATGCTTCTCCAAATTCTCACCACTCTGCAATAGTGATGTACATCTGCTCTAGCTCACAGAAGGACAGTCTTGCAACTGTACCATCAACCACAATTCTCATCCACCTCTGGGTTCACTGTGCTATTCAGTCCCTAGATTATTCTCTAGCTTTCTTTCAGTTGACATTTACATCCCTAGACTACTCTTTCCAGTCACATTCCCATTTATAAACCAACCGCTACTTACAATAATGTGTTACCATCAACTCTATCCATTCCCACACTTGTACAGTCAAGTAAATTAAAACTTCTACAGACATTAAGTCTAATGTGTTTTTTATCTCACCAATAATGTCTTTCATTCCCATGAGTTCTGTTCTTTTTCTATTCAGGGTTTCAAATTCTTCTTTGTACTTGCTCAGTGTCTTCTTGATGTCCTTTATCTCTTTAGCCATATTTTCTTTCAACTCATTAATTTGATTTTGGAAATTTGTGTGAACCTCGTTGATTAGTTGTCTCAAATCCTGTGTCTCACCTGGGTTTTGATATATTCCTTTGCTTGATCCATGTCTTCCACTTTCTTAGCATGGCTTGTAATTTTTTGCTGATGTTTGGGGTCTGATTAGGATGGTGTGTTTACACCGATGCTCAATTTCTCACTCTTTTGTAGGGATTAGTAGCTGGAGGCTGTGTGTTAATGCCATTCTTTGATTCTTGGTTCAATCTCTTCTGGACCTTTAGAATTGTTCCTGTGAGTTACTCAAATCTGGGCCCTGAATCCAGTAATGGGTTGCAGACCCACTTCTTGGGGGCTTGGGAAGGAAGGCTATAAAGGCCAAAAAAACTTCTCTAAATTTCCTCACATGCACTTCCTTGGTCTGCCAGCAGATGGCTCTGTCCCTCTCTCTCCCTTTCCTGGACCCCCTTTGTCTGCAGCTGCCGGCTGATGAATGAGAATTCAAAATTGTTTGTAGGGTGGGAGAGGACTCTGGCAGCTGCACCTGCAACTTTTAACTCACATGATTGCTGTCGAGATTCTTTTCCTTTGCCCCTCTCTCTTCTGGGCAGTGTCCAGCCTTCCCTTGGTGTCCTAAACCCTAGAAGATTTTCCCCAGGCCATTTCTGCCTGTCCCCTAGCTATTTTTCTCCTAGAGGCGAGAGTCCCATGTCTTTCTAGTCTGCCATCTTCCTGGAAGTCTCCCTCATTTTAGTTTTGATTTGCATTTCTCTAATGGCTCATGATGTTGAACATCTTTTCAGGTGCTTATTAGGCATTTGTATATCTTCTGTGAAGAAATATGTCTTCAAGTATTTTGCCCATTTTTTAATTGGCTTGTTTGCCATGTTTTGTTTGTTTTTAGAATTACTGGATTTCATTTGTCCTTAATACTCTTAAACCTCGGCCTCACCAAAAAACAGCCAGACCCCTGGAAAACAGCCCTAACCCAGGCTGTAAATCTCTCCCACAGACAGAATTTATCAGACCCCACAGTTACAGGATGTTTCCACCCCAGAATTCTAAACCAGTCACAGAACTGGTTCTTCTTAGGTCCTAATTGGAATTTTAAAAATCTAAACACATGTAGCAATCAAAATAGTGCATTCCATCTCTTTCCTTCCCTGGCTGGATGCACTTTCTTCCTTCCCCCAAATGGTTTGTTACTAAGAGAGGTCTGAGTTTTGCCCATTCCAAGAATCCTGTGCACCAGCAGCTCTCCAGCTTGGCTCAGAACATAAGGGATTTCTTATAATAACAAGAAACAATTTAGTAACTATCCTCAGCCATGGATAAATTAAATTTGTTTTACTCTACACCTGACCTAGCTTTGCTTTCCTCAATACTTCCTATTTGAAGAACTTGAACCCTGACTTTACAACTCCTTACAATTTCCATTATAACTTGGGAGGAGGGTGGGACTGGGGGAGAAAGTTGGCTTGTTTCGTGGTAGGAGATTCTGAGAAGGGCAGATATTTACTCTTGAAATCATTAAGGGGAAAAACTGCAAATATTCCTTCTTCTCACTCTGATAATGAAATCATTTGTAAGCAAATACTAGAAACCTTCTGGTCCTGACTTAATACAATATTGTTTTAAATACAGTCATAATTTATATTATTCTTTAATTTCTCTTTCTTTTCCCCGAGTTGGGGTTCACAGTTTAGTAGAAATAACTTAAAGAGCTCATTTTTATCTCAGTTAACCTTTGTCTTTCCTCTGTGAATCTGAACATGTAATAGTGGGAGACGATCATTATCCATTTTAGTCTTATCTGCTTGGACCACTCTCTCCTATTACATCCACCCCCTTATTATTATTACTCTTCATAAAAGTGAGTAATAGCTCGTTACAAAGATACGCTATACAAGAAATCCTTTAAAGTAGATATTTAGGTTTAGAAGAGAAAGGCTCAACTGAGTAGCTTTTATTCATGGTCATCAGGGAAAATGAGCAAAACCTTCAGCACCACCACCCACGGCCTTTTCTCCTTGGGCCTGATGTATTTAAATAATCCCTCCCTATCAACTTCTAGTTGATTCTGAGGACTGTGCTCTTAGGGCATCCTGACACCTAACACAGGTAGAGCCGGGCCCTGCATGAGTTTTGGTCCAGCTCTTGTCCTCCTGTCTCATCATGGGCTGGTGGGATTCTGCTCCATCAGGCGCTTGGGGCAGGGATTGCAGACTCGCGCAGGCCTGACGCCTGAAGGAAGAGGCAGGGAGTTTGTTGAACAAGCCCTGCAGAAGGTTCCTTCACACATTCTTGGTGATGCTGCCATCTTCTTGGCAGGGCTGACACACCTGTGGCTTTCAGATGCCCACAGCTGATCCTGCTCATCCACGGGTGAGACCAGCCTGTGGCTTTCTTCAAAGGGCGTTTTCAGTTCAACATGTTACTCTGGATTTCATGCTTCTCGACCATTTTGGGTTCTGGCTTCCGCGAGCCCTTTCCTGGGATGCTCCTGTTGTACTGGAACCTTCTTTCTCTTTCCTATTTTAGTTAGAACTCAAGCTGGTTCTGCTGCCTGGTGAGCTCCTCCACATCCAGCTGCAGACTCTTGATCTTGTCTCTGAAGTCCTGCTTAGAGACCTGGTTGTCCAGCTCAGCAGACTGGGGGCCTCACCTGCCTGGCGCCATCTTTGTTCGTGTCATTTAATAGTAGCAGCCATCTGAATAGTCATCTCTTCCAAGCGACTGTTTAGTTCATGTTTCTGCTTTACTCCTAAGTCTGAACTCTGCAGCTTCAAGGCAAGTTCGTGCTCGAGAGCCTGAGATCATTCAGCTACTGCCATGGAGACACCAAGGCACCTGCTTCTTACAGACATCCTTCTCCAGCGTCTTCATAGCCATGTCCATCTCTTGTCTCGTGCGGATCTGTCTCTCCAGCTCCTTTTCAACATCTAGTTGTAACTGTGTCTCCTCCTTTCAATGCTTTCTTGCTTCACTCAGGCTTGCCCCTCTGAAGTTCTGCCTTGCTGAGGACCCTTCTAATAAGATTCTGATATGAAGGAGGGTCCACCTTCATTTTTTGGCATATGGATATCCAGTTTTCCCAGAACAATTTGTTAAAGAGACTATTCTCTCCCAATTGAGTGCACTTGGCAACCTTGTCAAAAATTAATTGGTAATTGATAAGAGGGTTTATTTCTGAGCTCTCAATTCTAATCCATTAGTCTATGTGTCTGTCCTTGTGCCAGGACCACACTGATTTGATAACTGTAGCATTGTAATAAGTTTTAAAATGAGGAAATGTGAGTCCTCCAACTTCATTCTTCTTTCTCAAGATGTTTTGGCTATTTGGGTCCTCTTATCCTTCCATATAAATTTAATGATTGGCTTTTCCATTTCTGCAAAGAAGGCTGTTGGAATTTTTATTGGGATTGTGTTGAAAAGTGTAAATTGCTTTGGATAGAATTGTCATCTTAACAGCATTTGGTCTTTCAATCCATTAACAGGGAATATCCTTCCATCTATATATGTCTTCTTTGGTTTCTTTCAGTAATGTTTTGTAGATTTTTTTTTGTGTTCAATTTCATTACATACTTGGTTAAATTCATTTCTAGATATTTGATTCTATTACTTGCTATTGTAGATGAAATTTTTTTCTTGATTTTCTCTTTAGCTTGCTCAGTACTAGTGTATAAAGACTACAGATTTTTTTGTGTGTTGATCTTTTACCCTGCCATTTTGCTGAATTTGTTTATTAGATCTAATGGCTTTGTTGTGGATTTTCCAGTATTTTCTATATATAGGATCATGTCATCTGCAAATAGGGAACATTATGCATCTTCCTTTACAATTTGGAGGCCTTTTGTTGCTTCTTCTTGCCTAATTGCTCCAGCTAGAACTTCCAGCACAATATTGAGTAAGAGTGGTGACAGTGGGTGTTTTAGTTGGCCAATGGGCTGCCGATGCAAAGTACCAGAAATGTGTTGACTTTAATAAAGGTTATTTATTTGAGGTAAAAGCTCACAGTTCCAAGGCGGTGAAAAGTCCAACTCAAGGCACCATAAGAGGTGCTTTCTCACCAAAGTCAGCTACTGTCGATCCTGGCGTGTTGCCACGTGGTGAGGCAAGATGGTCACTGATCTCTGTGGAGGTCCCTGCCTTCCCCTCCTGGAGCTCAGCTGTGAGCAACCAGGCACAGGCTTGTCTTCTTCCGGGCCTCCTATATCAGTCTTGGCTATTCCACTCTCTTCCCAAGTTCAGCTGCGAGCTGTCAAGCATACAGCAGGCTGGTCTCCTCCTGAGCTGCTCTGTGGTCCACCCTCTTTGGGGCTTTGTGCCTAAGCAATCCTCTCTCTCACGTTGCAGAATCAAACGCCTGCTCCCTTTATCCTCTGTCTGAGTCTCTGAGTCTCCCTTCATGTCAGACCCAGCAAAAGGGCAGAGACTCAACACGAATCACGCCCCACTGATGTAATCCAGTCAAACGGGTCTCACATCCACAGGAATGGGTTAGTTTAAAACATAATATTTCTGGGAAGCGGGTGTAGCTCAGTGGATAGAGCCCCCATTTACCATATGGGAGGCCCGGGTTCGCGTCCCGAGGCCTCCTTGTGAGGGCACGCTGGCCTGAGCGGTGTGGTGGGCTGATGCAGCAACCTCACGGCAGGAAGCGGGTGTGGCGCAATGGATAGAGCCCCCGTTTACCATATGGGAGGCCCCGGGTTCGCTTCCCGGCGCGTGGGCTGATGCGGCAAGACCTCACAGCAAGGGGGAGATAAGCAGACACAGAGAAGACACGCAGCGAATGGACACAGCAGCACAAGCAGCAAAGGGGGGATAAATAAAATAAATAAATCTTTAAAAAAAAAACAAAACACATAATATTTCTCTTTTTGGGATTCATAAAATAATTTCAAATCATTTCAGTGGGCATCCCTGTCTTGTGCCTAATCTTAGGGGAAAGTTTTCTTATTTTGACATTGAATATGATGTTAGCTGTGGATTTTTCATATTGTGCCCTATATCATGTTGAGGAAGTTTCCTTCTATTCCCAGTTTTGAGTGCTTTTATTATTTTTTTTCAGTTGTCTTTTCTGCATTACTTGTGATGAAATTGTTCTATTAATATGACGAAATACATTCAACAATTGGTTCTTATTTCAACCGCCCTTGCATGGCCAGTGACAGGTGGTGACTCAGAATTCCAGACAATTCACAACAGAAGTTGTATGGAGAGAGATAGGTGCACACACACACACACACTCCCTGCCCATCTGAAAGGCTTCCTCGAGAGCTGCTTGTGATTCAGTGCTGACACCAACGAATTCTCTCAGTTTTCGTTTACCTAAAACAGGGATTCTTAATCCTTTTTTCCCCACAGATCCTTTGCCAGTCAAGGGAAAACCACGGACCCCTTACTAAGTCCACACTATACTGTGCATTTAATAAATACACCACACCTGCACCAACACGTCCCCACAAGAATAATGTGGTTGTTGTTTTTTATTTAAATTCAAGCTCATGGACTCCTTGTCAAGAACCCCTGATCTAAGAGATTCTTTACAGTATAATCTTAACAATACTGATTTTCCAATCCACAAGCAAGGTTTTTCCCTCCATATCTTTAGGTCTGCTTTTATTTCCATTTGCAATGTGTTGTCGTTGTCAGTGTAAAGGATTTTCATCCTTTTCATTAAATTTATTTCCAAATATTTTTTTCCACTTTTAAATGAAGCTTTTTAAATATTAGAATAATTTTTAGTTTACAAAAAGTTGAAGAGCTAGTACAGGCAGTTGCAGTTTTCCTTCACCATTTCCCCTGCAGTTAGTGCTTACATAAGCATTGTAATTTGTTACAGCTAAGAAACAAGGGTTAATATACTATAATTGTTGGGTCTATAGACTTTATTTGGATTTCACTACTTTTTCCACTAATGTGCTTATCTTTTTCTGTTCCAGGATCCAATCCAAGATACCACATAGGGTTAGATAGTATTTTACAATATTTGTAACTATTGATAAATATTTATACATGGAGGATTTTTAAAATTTCATTTTCTAGTTGTCATCACTAGTATATAGTAATAGAATTGATATTTATGTACTGGCCTTGCATCCTGTGGCCTTGCTAAATTCACTTCTTAGTTCTGGTAACTGTGTGGAGATTTTTTAATGGGTTTCTAACATAGATGACCATGCTGGTTGCAAATAATGGCAGTTTTACTTCCTTTACTATCTATAGGTCTTGCATTGCATTTCGTGCCTTCTTGCACTGCTCAGGACATCCAGAATAAGGGTAAGTAAAAATGGTGTGAGTGGACCTCTTGAACTAGTTGATCTTAGGAAGAAGGCGTTTGGCCTTTCATCAATGGGTGTGATGTTAGCATAGACTTCCGCTGATGCCTGCATCCACAGAGAGGAAACTGCTTTCTGTTCCTAGTCTGCTGAGAGATTTTGCCTTGAGAAAGTGCTTCATTTGACAAGTGCTTCTTCTGCGTCTGCAGTGATGGTGACATGTGCCTGTGCTTTATGCTGCTAATTTGGAGAATTGAGATGAGTTGCAGATATTAAACCACCCTCCACTTCCAGCTAGTCCAATTTGGCATGATCTATAACACTCTTTATGTATTTCTGCATTTGGTTTGCTCACATTTTGTGTGGATTTTTAAGCCCAGGATCATGAGGGATAGTGTTCTGTACTTCTCTTTCCTTGTGATGTCTTTGCCTGGTTTTTGAATGAAGGGAATGCTGGACTCGTACATGAATTGGGAATTGTTCCTCCTTTAATATGTAAGAGCATTTGGGTAGAAATGATATTATTTCTTCATTATGTCTTTGCTACAATTCAGCAATGAGACTTTCTGTGCCTGGAGCTTATTCTATGGGAAGGTTTTCGATTACTATTTCGATTTCTACAACTGATAAAGGGATGAACAAAATTTTCTGTTTCTCCTTCTGTAATTTGTGTTTTTCAAGGAAGCTCTTCATTTCATTTAGGTCAGAAAACTTATTGGCATGTTTCCTTGTCCTTTCACTTTCTAAAGAGTCTGTATAAAATCCTTTCTTTCATTCCTGATATTGGTAATTTGTGTCTTTTTTATCTTGATCAGTCTAGCCAAGGTTTATATAATGTATTGATATTTCCCCATGAAACAAGTTTTAGTTTGTTTTTCTCTATTTTCTATCTCATTGAATTTTGGTCTTATATTATTTCCCTCCTGCTGCTTGCTTTGGACAACTGTAGACTCACCTCCAGCTGGGCAGGGGCACGTAACTGGCATGGGGTGATCCAGGCAGGAGCAGCAGGTCTTACCTCATGTTCCTGGTTCTGTGGCTTTCCCCAAAATAAAGCGAGCCCCAGGATCATGTGTATAGACTCCTTACGATGAAATCAGAAAAATCTAAAATCTATTGTTTATACCAACAAGTGAGTGTGAAATCCATTAAGAAATTATATCAAATATCAAGAATTCAAAGATTTAATTTATGGAGAACTTTGAACCACTTTATAAATCTCCCACCTGGCTATACCCCATTGTTCAGAAAGAGCATGGATTTCCCAACATCACTCTCATAACTGATGATAGATGTCCTCCTCTTCTTTTTCAGAGAAGACATTTTTATATGGTTTAAGCACTACGCGGGGCACTATGCTCATCATTGGCAGAACAAGCCTCACAATCCAGCTGAGCCAGGACGGCCTGTGGGGCTTGTGATGAAACACTCAGGCGTCTCCCGAGACCCCCCGTCTCAGGACATGGGGCGCAGAGCCCAGAAGGCGCATTCCACCACCCACAGGGGAGCTGGAGCACAGATACATGGCCTCCCTGGTCTGGGTTCTTGTTGCTAAAGATGGGACCTGAAATCCAGCAACTCAGAACCCCCTTGTTATAAACACAGAACCTTGGGCTCCACCCAGACCTTATGGATCCTTATGGGATGTCCAGGAGGTTCCTGTGCACAGAGAAGTTTGGGGCTCCCTGGTCTACTTGCCTTCCAGACGTGGTGCCAGAGCTGTGTGCTCACTCGAGTGTGGTCCATGGATAGCTGAGCTCTGGGGGTCCAGCGGTCAGTCCTTGCTCCTCTCCTTGCTGTAGCTAATCACACCCCTGGCAACCTCATCCTTTTCTTAGGTTCAAAATATCACTTATATGGCATCACCCCGACATCTGTGTCTCCAGCCCAGACACTTCTCCTAATCTCCAGATTCATATTTCCAATGGCAACTGACAACCTCACTTACGTTTCTGATGGTCATCTCAGATTCAGCTTTTCCTAAACAGAAAGCCTGTAATGACCCTTCAACCATCCTCCTTCGTCTTCCCCACCTCCACTGACAACCTCACTTTTCTATTTGCAAAACCTTCTTTCCTTTGCATAGATGGACTTTCTTGTGTCCTCCTGATTGCTTTTTCTCTCATAACCTGTATTAGTCAGCCAAAGGGGTGCTAATGCAATATACCAGAGATTGGTTGGTCTTTATAAAGGGTATTTATTTGGGGTAGAAGTCCACAGTTACCAGGCCATAAAGCATAAGTTTCTTCCCTCACCAAAGTCCATTGCCACGTGTTGGAGCAAGACAGCTGCCGATGTTTGCCAGGGTTCAGGCTTCTTGGGTTCCTCTCTTCCCAGGGCTGCATTTCTCTCCGGGCTTAGTTCCTCTGGTTCCTCCACAAGGTCAGCTGTAGACTATTAGGCTCTCTAGGCTTTGCTTCTCTCCACAAGGCCAGCTGTGAACTCTCAGGCAAATGGCTCGTCTATATCCTGGGGCCTTCTCTCCAACATCAAAACTGCTACAACTGTTTTTTGTGATGCCTTTTATATTTTATTCCCCACCCACCAAGGGGTGGGGCTCAACACCCTACTGATGTGGCCCAGTCAATGCCCTAATTATAACTTATTTATGCCCAGATGATCAGTTTACAAGCATAATCCAATAAATATTTTTGGAATTCATAATTAAATCAAATTGCCCAATGGCTACATAACCCAAAATCTAATGCATTAAGAAACCCTATAAGTGTGCAAATATAGACTTCTATTTCCCACTTTTCCCTGCTCGTATCCAGGCAGAGCTACTCAGAGCTCTAGCTGGACCACTGCACTATTTCCTCCTGCTTTCCCTATACCCTCACTCACCCTCACCTCTCAATCCTGTTCTCAGCACAGCACACCAAGTCATCATTTGAGAAAAATCGTAACATGTGTCTCCTTTTCAAAAATGTCCCATTTCATGCAGAAAAATCAAGTCTTCCAATACCCAAAAGCCCCAAGCTCTGGCCGACCTCTGCCCCGTCTCCATGACACTGCTGCAGCCACCCAGGCCTCCTGCTCTTCCCAGGACCACAGGCCCACCCCTGCCCACCACGACACGCTGCCCAGTTCCCTGCCTGGGAAGACCTTCCCCGACATCCTCATGGATATGCCCTTCATGACCTTCAAGCTTTTCTCAAAGGTCCCGGCCTCAGGGAGGCCCGCACTGACCACCCCGGTTCACACAGCTCCTTCCTCCTCACTGGGGCCAGAGATTTTAGCTGTTTTTAGTTCACAAATGTTTCCCAGAAGCTAAACCAGGGTGTCCTATACAGTCCTCCACAAACACCAGGTGCAGGAGGGGCCAGTGAGAACCACCCCCCCCCAGTGCCTGTCCTCACGCAGCTGTGGTCTCCTGGCAGTGACGGCACAACCTCCACTCAACTGGACACTGAGGCCGCCAAGACTGTCCTCAGAAGTGCTGCTCCCCCCGCCCCCCACTACAGCACAATTTCCACTCCCTCTACAGACAAGAACGATCCAGGCTGAGACCCCACTGCCCACCTGTGAATCTAAACTAGGGTCTGCTGTACAAATCCATGGGCCTGGCCTGCAGCCAGCACTGGGGTCACCAGAGCTGGGTAAGGGCAGAGGGGGGCGGGGCAGAGGGCAGAGAAGGGCCAGACCACCAGGAATTGAATAAAGTCCAAACTGTCGGATCCTCCTCAGTGTGAAGCCCACGTGGACAGGGCAGTGACTGGGCACAGGCCTGTCCACCCTCGGCTCCTCACACCAGCTCTCAGCACAGCAGACACAGATTCTGGAAGGTTCTCAGATGAATTTATTTCCTCTCTCTAGCTTAAGAATCTTCCTCCCCCTCAGTTGACTCCTCAATCACTCGCAATAGCAAGGATTTGTAAAAGCAAAATCACACCAGGTTCTCATTTTCAAGGGAAGCAGAAGGGGCAGCTCAGTGCACCATGAG
>JAQZBX010036622.1:0-24111 GCA_029593785.1 Cabassous unicinctus
AAATCAAAGAAGAGTTGTGAAAAAAAAAAAAATAAAACACTAGGCAAGAGAGAAAAATTGACTGTCAGAGTAAATTCACCAAAATATTCAGATACACAGACAGCCAAAAATTACAAGACATACTAGGAAACATGAAGGAGAAGAGAATGGAAAAAGAGCAGAAAGAACATTTGTGGAAATAATGACTGAAAACTCTTCAACCTTTATGAAAGACATAAATATCAATATCCAAGGAGGACAATGCATGACAAACAGAATAAATCCAAATAGACCTACTCTGAGAAACCTACTATTCAGAATGACATATATCAGAGATAAAGAGTGGATTCTGAAGGCAGCAAGAGAAAAGCAAATTATCACATACAGGGGAACCTCAATAAGATTAAGTGCCAACCTTTCATTAGAAACCATGAAGGTGAGAAGACAGCTGTATGATGTATTTAAGGTACTGAAAGACAAAAACTTCCAGCCAAGAATCCTGTATCTGGCAAAACTCTCCTTCAAAAATGAGGATGATTTTAAAGCCTTCACAGACAAACAAAACTAAATGGAGAGAGTATGTTACCAAAAGACCAGAATTACAAAAGATACTAAAGGGAGTGCTGTTGCCTGAATGGAAAAATCAAGGTAGACACTTGGAGAAGAGTGTAGAAAGGAAAATGATTAGGAAGGGTAAATTAAGGGGTAAAAAGATAATAGTAAGATAGGACATTAGAAAACCAAAGGACAAAATGGATAAAGTAAGTCATGCTTTACAGTAATAACTTTGAATGTTAATGCTTGAACTTCCCAATCAAAATATATAGACTGATAGAATGGATAAAAAATATGAGCCATTTATGCTGTCTACAAGAGACTCACTTAGGTGTAAGGACACAACCAGGTTGAAAGTGAAAGGTTGGAAAAAGATATTCCACGCAACTACTAACCAAGAAAGATCTGAAATAATGATACTAATAACAAACAAAATATATCTTAAATTCAAAACTGTTAAAAGAGATTAAAAAGGTCATTATCTATTAATTAAAGGGGTAACTCAAGAAGAAATAACTATAATAAATATTTATGCACCAAACCTGAGTCATCCAAGATACATAAGGAACACACTGGCAAAAGTGAAGGGAGAAATAGATGTCTCTACAATAATAGTTGGAGAGTTCAACACCACTCTCAGCATTGGATAGGCTATATGTACAGAGAATAAAGAAAGAGAGAGCTTGAATAATTTGATGAACTAGACCTAAAAGATATCTATAGTGCATTACACCCCAAACAGCTGGATATGCATTCTTTTCAAGCACTCATGTATCCTTCTACAGGATAGACCATATGTTGGGTCGCAAGACAGATCTTAATAAATTTAAAAATTTGAAATTATACAAAACACTTTTCTGATCATAACATAATGAAGGTAGAAATCATTAACGAATGTAAAAAGGGAAAATTCATAAATATATGGAGATTAAACAACACACTCAAACAATCAGTGGGTCAAAGAAGAAACTGCAAGAGAATTAAGTAAATATATTAAGAAGAATGAAAACAAGAACACAATATATCAAAATCTATGGGACACCATACAGGCAGTCCTGAGTGGGAAATTTATAGCCCTTAATGCTTACATTAAAAAAGAAGAAAGAACTAAAATTGAAGACCTAACTTCACACCTGGATGGTTTAGGAAAAAAACAGCAAACTAATCCCAAACCAAGGTGAAGGGAAGAAAGAATAAAAAACAGAGCAGAAATAAATGAAATTGAGAACAACAACAACAACAACAAAAAACAATAGAGAGACTCAAGAAAACCAAAACTTAGCTCTTTGAGATAAACAAACCCTTAGCTAGACTGATAAAGAAAAAAAGAGAGAAGATACAAATAAAATCTGAAATGAGAGGGGAGGAGGACATTACTACTGACCCCACAGATCATAAGAGGACACTACTGAACATTTGTACACCAAAAAACTAGACAATGTAGACGAGATGGACAAATTCCTAGAAACACATGAACTACCTACACTGACCCTAGAAGAAATAGAAGACCTCAACAAACCAATCACAAGTAAAGAGATTGAAAGTCATTAAATACCTCCCAAAAATGAAAGCCCAGTGTCAAATGGCTTCACAGGTATATTCTACCAATCATTCAAAGATGATAAAATACCAATCTTGCTCAAGGTCTTCCAAAAAACTGAGAAGGAAAAAAATGCTACCAAACTAATTCTATGAAGCCAATATCACCCTAATACTAAAACCAGTTAAAGACAACTACAAAAAAAGAAAATTTCAGACCAATATCTCTAATGAATATAGATGCAAAAATCGTTATCCAAATACTTGCAAACCAAACCAAAAGCTCATTAAAAGAATTATACACCATGATTAAGTGGGTTTTATACCAGGTATGCAAGGGTTTTTCAACATAAGAAACTCAATTAGTATAATAAACCACTTTGATAAATGGAAGGAGAAAAATCACATGATCCTCTCAATTGATGAAGAAACCCCATTTGACAAAATACAGCATCCTTGCTTGATAAAAACACTCCAAAAGATAGTAATAGTAGTAAGCTTTTTCAATATTGTAAAGTATATATATGAAAAAACTTCAGCTACCACTGGTTATTATTTTAAAAAAACAACAACAGAAAACTACTAGTGCTGGAAAGGATGTGGAGAAATAGGAACATTCCTTCACTGATTTGGGAAGCTAGAATGGTGCAGCCTCTGTGGAAGACAGTTTGGCAGTACCTCGAAAAGCTGAATATAGAACTACTGTGTAATCCAGCAATCCAGTTACTAGGAATGTATTCAGAAGAACTGAAAACAAGGATGTGAGCTGACATTTGCATACCAATGCTCATAGCAGTATTATTCACAATTACTAATATATGGAACCAGCCCAAGTGCCCATCAAATGATGAATGCGTAAACAAAATGTGGTATATACACACAATGGTATACTATTCAATTGTAAGAAGAAATGAAATCGGGATATATATGACATACATGAATGAACCTAGAGGATATTATGTTGAGTGAAATAAACCAGACACCAAAGGACAAATATTGAATGGTCTCACTAATATGAACTAAATATGATGAATAAACTCATAGAAATAAACTCTGGAGGTTACTAGGAAAGAGAAAGCGGGTTGAGAATGGGAGATGATGCTTAATGTATATAGCATTAATAAAGTTAATTGTGAAAGTGTGGAAATGAATAAGTTGAGAGTAACACATTGTAATGAGTATAGATAACACTGCTGATTTATAAATGTGATTGTAGCTGAAAGAGGTAGTAGGTGGAAGTAAATGGCAACTGAAAGAAAATTAGAGAATAATCTACAGTATGCAGAACATAGTGATTTCAGTGATGGATGAAATTGTGTGTAAATACAAGAATGTTCTTATTTTACAAAGTGCTAAGAATATGGTGATACATAGGAAAATTACAACTAATGTAACTTACGGACTACATTTAACAGTAATGTAATATTTTGCTGCCATGTCAAGAAGATACTTTTTCAATACTAAGGGAAAACAATAGAGGGATATAAAGGTGTATGGGATTTTTCCTTTTGGAGGAATAAAAATGTTCTAAAATTGACTGAGGTGATGACAACACAACTCTGATGAAAATGAAAGTCAATGGGTTTGTATACTTTGAATGGATTATGCAAAGCATGGGACTGTATAACACAGGAAATCCAGTGATGGTTGATGGACAGTGGCTAACAGAACAAATATGAGAATGCTTGTTCCTGAACTACAACAAATATGTAATACTAATATAAGGTGTTAATAATTGGGTGGGTTGGGGGAAAAATGCACCAAACATAAGATATGGGCTATAGTTAATAGTAATATTTTGAAGGTGCTCTTGCATAGTTTGTAACAAATGTTTCACAACAATGCAAGGTATTAATAGTGGGGAGATGTATGGGAGCCTTGTAAGATGTTACGTATGATTGTTTGTAAGTTCACAAATTTTACTATACATTTATTGCTTATGTATGTTCATGTATGAATGATACACTTAAATAAAATATTATGATGAAAGTGCGTTTTGGACCAAATATGTATCAGTCTTAATGACTCTGATGATAAATGGGGCATCTGAAATGTCATTTTAAGTCTGGTGTATGAAACCTAGATATTAAGCTGGTGCATTCTTTACTCTCAGACCTGTTTATTAATGATGTAATTGTTGACAAAGCCCTTAAAATGACTTTATTATTCTCTAGGTAGAAATAGGCAAACTAATAGAAAAAAAACAGAGAATGTCAGTCTCAGTGAGGTTGTGAATCATATAATCCATATTCAAGTAGTTTTTCCATGGGCAATTAGTATGTGTCTTATAAAAGCCAAAATATTAAAAGCATGAGTCTTTTCAGGCAGATAGAGCTAGGTTCTAATTCTGCCTCTACTATCTGTTTCTGTGCTTAACTTTTTCATAATAGAAAACTCTTTCACCTCAGGATAGGAACAATAGTATTAATAGTACTTTATTAATAATTATACTTACTATCACATGTTGAACACTTGCTTTGACCCAGATCCTTTGCTAAGGATTTCACATCCATTAATTATTTATTAAATGAGGTCAATAAATATCATTAAATTTATGTAATATGGCTATCATATATTGGCTGATCAATACAGTCACTATAAGAAAGCAAAAATATTAAAAGCAAAAATATTAATGATAATAATTATCATTACTATCTTTATTATTTCCTAGTCTTCCACCTTCAATTTTATTAATTGATATCTCGATTTTCTTCATAAGGAGAAAACTTCTAAGGTCCAGACAATGTGTGTTATTTGTTACATAATTTATATATAGATAGCATTTAGTTTATTGCTTGGAAACTCTTTGATGCACAGGTGCTTAATAAACAATGAATAAATGAGTAACCCAATCAACCAAAAAAAAAAAGCATTTCTGAATTTAATAGTCTTCATCGGCCTATGCCAGACTATCTCAATTATGCACTCTATTCCATTTAGAGACCTGTGTTTGGCAGACATCTTCTAAATTTTAGAATTTCTAAACTTTTAGAATCTAAAAGTTGCTGAAGCAACCCAAAGGAGCTACAGCCCAAGTGTTTATTCTAAAGGAGGACTCAGACTCCTCCTCCCAGGGGGACTAATTTGTTTACTCATATGCCTCTTCTCCTGTGCCTCCCCACTACCCTCTAGATCTCCCAGGGTGCCTCCTGATTGGCTAAAGGCTGGAGCAGAACGGCATACGCAGTGACATACTCAGAGGTGAGCCCTGTGGGTGCAGATACATGTGAAAACTGCCTTCTTGTTTACCTGACTTCAGAGCTGGGATTCATTGAGTCTGCTTACTTATTTATTCCAAAATTAAATAAAATATTAAAGTATTTGCATGTATCATATGCATGTAGGTTAAAAACAAACCATATCAAAACAGTTTTGAACAAAATGCTGAGTTAATTGTTTTCATGTAGAAACCTCTGTATAAAAACCTAGTTTAAAAATACTCGTTATATAAGAGCTATCAAAATTTACTGACAAAGATAATCAGCATTTTGTATAAATTGCTATTTTGAATGACAACCATTGCCTGTAGATTTTCCTAAAATCTCAAAACTTTACTTCAATGGGAGCAATTTTTTTATGTAGTCACACATTTCCTATTAACAGCAAGATAATTGCTAATTTGGATGTGAAAGGCCATAGCAGAGTTGTATATCATTATTATTTTTTTGTTTTTTACAACTGGGCTGTTAATTAAAGAACTTCCACCTTAAAATGACAAACACCATTAAAGGGTAAAAATTTTCATTGTAATGGCTCAAGAATTCTAGTCTAAAATATTTCAGGGAATTTCTAAAGCCAATATTAGAGCATCTGATGACAGGCTTATGACAAATAAGAGAGATTATAGTCCTTCACACATGATCATCTGGAAGAGATTTTAGATGGGGTTTTTACTTAAAGACAAATAAGCTTCAAGGTCCTTTAAAGGAAAAAGGTGAAAAAAACTTGCTTCCACTTGTTCCTCTCTTTCTCCCGCGCTCTCTTCCTTCCTGCCTTTTTCTTTTTTTTCTCTTTCCCTTTCAAGCAGAGAAATTAAACTTCAAAGATAGATGTCATGTGAGCACTAGAAATGAGACCCTTATTTAGGAGCCCTAAAGGATAAAAGATTATTACCTAAGGAGAAAATGAGCTTGTCTCAGAAGGTCCTGCAACTACTTGGTCAGAATAAAAGGTATGTGCAATCCTGTTAAACAGCTTCCTGGGAAGCCCGTCTTCTCTCTGATTACCACGCTGTTGGCAAGATATCTCATAGGGAGGCAAGATTCACAGATACACTGATCTGCCCTTCTTCACTGCAATGAGGATTCAGCAGAAATGGAATCTGGCTGACACACGACTCATGGAAATATCCCAGAAAGAGCGTGAGCTTCTCAGCAAACTGAGAGAGAACCTAGTGTGAAAATGTAACAAAGATGAAAAATACAATAAAAATGTAGTAATTCATTAAACTCATGAGCATTATCAAGTCATCTTAGTTCCAGGGCCTATACAGTTCCAAGTTGAGATAGAAGACTCCAGCCAGGCATTATAGATTTATAATTCTGTCTTCAAGTTATTTAGGGAACTAGTTGCTAAATGACAATTACAGAGCATTAAAATGACAACAGCAACCCTCCTCTCCCACCTTTGCTAAGATCTATGTATTCTCAGAGAGTTACCTAGAAAATGGAAGGATTTGGCAGAAAAAGTGAAGGTTAAGTCATCAACAGCAAAATCATTCTTTTCTCATTTGAAAAGATCTATAGGAGGGCATAGTGCAGCCCTTGCTGTGTTAAATTGCAAGCATAAATATTTGAAGGTAAAGCTTGAAATGTGCTTCTGGTCCAAGGCTGCAACACTAAATGAGAGCTCACTTTTTCGTCTGAGTATATCTTTTCCTAGAGTGTTAGGCAGACCAAATTATTGTGCTGCAAAGAACAGCATATTTAATATTCGTGACACTTAACCAATCTAGATAAGTAGGAATTGTGTTACCAGTAGTTACCTTTATTGATTTTACTCCATATCTATTCTGAACCAAATTTGACATATGTATATGTCATATATATACACACATATATATACACATATATATACAGACATAAACTCAGAAGGCTTACATTATTTAGCACTACAGATATCTATTTTAAGCACATTATATTTGAGTCTAGAAGTAAGAGATTTGTGTGTAAAATTTGATGAGTAATTTTAACTCTCCAGGTCTTAGTTTCCTTATTTGTAAAATGATTGTTTTGGGAAAAGTGGGGGAGTGGCTAGAACTAGATGTTTAAAGAGGGATAATTATCTTTAATTATAAAGAGATATGTGGTCAAGCATGTATCTATATTATTCTACTCATTCCAATATAAAAAAAGATGACTGAGTCCTTTATTTTCTTAATACTTAAGCATTGTGCAAGCAAGCTAAATAAAGTTCCGTTTGGTTTTTTCTCCGGCTTTAGCTCTGAGTAGCTAGTTTGTTTTATAAGAAGGTCTTAGATATTTCTGTGAAGCTGTATTAAGAATAAAAATAAATCATAACTATAAACCAATTCCATACCAAGATTTAACAGTAAATGCATGCCTTTGGCAGTTTCTTTTACCTTTTGAACCATACACAATATTATAACTGACTGATCTAGTTACCTTGAAAGCCAGTTTGGCCCCATTAGATTCTAGGCAATTATCTGTTTAGATGAAGTATAGAAATAAATCATCTCCATTTTATATGAGGTGTTGACATTTATTGATTTAATGCTCTCTTAAAATCTTTTGGGGAAATGGTTTTTAAATTACAATAATAAGTGGACAGAAATTAATGGACTTACCTAAACTAGCTCAACATATTAGCAGGTAATCATTCATTGGCAAATTTTTGTGATTAAGCTTTTGTTAAGGAAGCTAGTGAATTTAATTTATACTCTTTCTTTCTTTTAGGAAAATTATGGCTAAAAGTCTATATTTAGCTATCCTTTTGTAACTTGCACAACTTCTCTGTGAGCTAGTTTTTGAAGATACTGCCCTATGGAGAAATATAATTCTTTTCTTTCTGACTCTGACCGCATGCTATGTTTTCTGACTTTATTCGACTAAAAGTCTTTCAAAAGAAACTCTTTGAAAAAAGATTTTACTCTAAATAATTTAGGAAGAAGAAATAGATAAACTATTATGAATATAATAAATGATTAACATCCAGACACTTTTGCATTAACATTTAATAAGAAAATGTGTTGTAATGTAACATGCAATATAAGCTTTACTAAATATATGAAAACATGGAGCATAAATCATTCAGATTATCTTCTTAGTCTCCAAGATAGCTGTAAATACACATAAACAGTGCCTCTCTACAAGTACATAATTAGTTCTTTTCTTTTACCTTGTAATACCTTACGTGTTCTTTACATTTTGGGTATATTAGCTTTCTTCAATCATTTATTAATTATCTATCCTCTTCATAGTTTTGGTTCTTTTTCTCATTTTCATCTTCCGAACAATAGGAGTGTGGTTTCTCCTTTTCAGTATTCTTTTTAGGTGCCAATAAATTATATTTAGAAATTGTTACATTTTGCTCAGGTGTGCTTACATATGCAAACTAGAAATAAATCTTGAATATACTACTTCCTCCATAATATCTTTTTTTTTGAAGCATCTTTAAATAAGGATTTTCTAAAATCAATAACAAAAGTTTTGTTGTCAACTAAGTTTAAGTTAAAGGAGCAATTGATGGATCATAGCAAGTTCATTCACTAAAGCTATGTAGAAGCTGAATTTTGTCTCAGCAGAAAAGAAATACCAAAACAAACAAACAAAAAAGCACAAAAAACCTCAAATGTCATGTTTTATCTTCAGCTGTTTTTTTTGGTGGGGAAATTAGTTGAGTTATCTGAATTCTTCCCTCACATGTTTTGAAGGATTCTGTGTTTTTAGTTTTTCTAGCCACATTGTTATTTGATATAAAACTATTATTCTTCTGTTACATGTATCTGTGACACATAGTTAAATATGAAAAGTGTGAGGTCAAAGAATATAGTGCCACCTCATGTTAGATAGACTATCAGTTGCATTCTTGCATACTTCTGTGCCCAGGGTGCTTGAAGTGCTATGAGTTTCTCATAGATTAGCGTTACAAAAAAGCTAAGACAGGGAATGCAAAATGAGTATAGGCTATGGGTTAAAACAACTTTTAGGCTGTTTTAGTTTGCTAAAAGCTGCCAATGCAAAAATACCAGAAATGGGTTGGCTTTTATAACAGGAATTCATTAGGATAGAATCTTACCATTCCAAGGCTGTGAAAATGTCCAAATCAAGGCATCAGCAGAGATACAGCCTCACCAAAGTTCAGCTGTTGGCGATCCTGGACTCATGCCACATGGCAAAGCACAATGGCGGCCAGGATCTCTGCCTTCCCCTCCAGTCTCACTTTCTCCCCAAGCTCAACTGTGGGCGATCAGGTATATGGCTTATCTCTCCCCTCTCTTCTAGGACTTGTTGCTTCAGCTTCAGGCTGCTCCATTGATTCCAGCCTCTGGCCGCTCTCTCACCTTCTCAGGTTTCTCTGTATTTCTGTGGCTCTGAAGATCCTGGAGTCCTTGCTCACATGGTAGAGTAATGTGGTACTTTTCCTCTCCCCTCTCCTCAGTTTATATAGGAATCTAGTAAAGGATTAAGCCCCATCCTAGGTCCAACAATCTAATCAAAAGCCCTTAAGTGAAGTTATCTAATCAAAAGTGATCTAATCAAAAGATCCCTTAACTCAATCTAATCAAAAGGCCAGCCACAATGAGTTTATAGGCACAAGAGTGGGTTTACTTTAGGAACAAGATTTTCTGGGGTCCACAAAAGAGTAAACCTAGGACAGCTTCTCAATAATACTGGAAATAATCATTTTGGCTCGAAATTTTATTTTGGATTGATTAGGAAAAATGACTGGAAAAGGTGGTTCTACTTTAAAATTATTGGCTTTTGTACAATGATCACAGCTTGAGTTTTGATTGTGTCCTCCGGGACACAATCAAGCACACCAGTATACACACTATGGAAGTCTCAGAAGGAGAAGAAAGAGAGAAAAGGGCAGAAGGAATATTCAAAGAAATAATGATAGAAAGTTTCCCAAACTTAGCAAAGACATGAATATACACATTAAAGAAGCCCAGAGAAGACCAAACAGAATAAACATGAAGAAAAATAAACCCCATCATATACTGATCACTCTAGCAAATTCAAATTATAGTACATTCCCTCATTCATTCTATGGGGCCCACATCACTCTCCTACCAAAACTGGATAAAGATAATACAAGAAAGACACAGATCAATGTCACTTATGATTACAGATGCAAAAATCTTTAACAAAATACTAGCAAACCAAATCCAACAGCATATCAAAAGAATTATACAGATTATAATTATAATTATAGAATATAGGTTACCAGGGGATGGAGTCGGGAAATGGAATGGGAAGTTAAGACTTAGATGTTCAGGGTTTCTATTTGGAATAATGGAAATTTTTGGTAATGGATGGTGGTGATGATAGCACAACATTATGAACACAATTAACACTGAAATACATATCTGAATATGATTAAAAGGAGAAATATTAGATTATATATGATAACAGAACAATTTAAAAAAAAATGCATGGAACTACACTACCTAAGCAGTGAACCCTAAGTTAGAATAGTGATCAGAATTTATTTTAAGGTAGAAACTCTATGACTTGTAGATTAAATGTAAGACATAAAGAAAAGAAAAGAGTCAAGCATGACTCAGCATATTTTGGCTTAAGATAAACTATAATAATGGCCACATTTATCCAGGTGGGGAAGAATAGGGAAGGATCAGGTTTGGAGTGGGAGTCAAGCTTTTTTTTTTTTTCCCAAGCATACTAATTTTAATATGCATATTCAAATGCATATTAAATACACACTAGAAATATCAAATAGGTGGTAGAATCTATGAGTTTGAAGCCCCTGAAAGAGGTTAGAATTGGATATAAAAAAATGGAAGTCTTTGGCATATAAATACCATTTTTATGGCTATAGGCCATTGGGTTTGGGGGTCTTCTTTCTCACTCAAATATTCAAGAACATTAAGAGTTTATTCAGTACAAAATGCCAGTTCTGTTGCATTTTTTTCTTGAAGAGAAAACTGAAATTGTGATCAGTCCTCAGGTTGACCCTATTTTCTAGTGCATTTGCTTCTGCTCTTTTCCTTTACTATACCTTTGATCAAAAGTGGCTCTTCAGGTTTGATGCTATACATATCCACTGCCTTAAAGACACTACTGAGGTGTGATTTGCTTCCAAAGCTCATCTGAGAACCCATGTTCTTAGTTCATGGACCACATTTTGAATAGCAAGTCCTCACATCACCACTTACCTAGATTTCCTGTGTTATAGCTCTTTAGGTTACTCCCAAATGCCCAGTGTTGTACCTAATGCAAGCTGATTGTTTTAGGATGGCTGGTCAGGAGGGATTTCACTTGCGTTAAATCCTGAGTCAGAATCATTGAGTGCTGATTTTGAGTCTAGGTCATCAGTTCTGACTGCCTCTTACCTTAGGATGTACTTTTGAAGGGTGAAAGAGATAAATGAGATGGAGGATTGGGGGACATTTTTCTAACAGTTAACCTCATTGGAATTGTCTTAATCTTTCAGAGAGGTTCCGATAACATTGAAAATATTTGAGATCTCAATTCTTTTTTAGCTTCAAGGAGGCTACCCCTCACATTCAGGAGTTTTGGAGAGGGGCAGCCTTTGTTAAGTCATAAGAAACAGCTTGCCATACACTTTCCCCAGGCCTATAGGTACTGATTGACTACATTCACATAACAAAATGAGATCACTTAGGTGATTCTTCCTAGAAAATAAGTGATCTTTGAAAGTGATCCCTTGCCTTCAGTAAAAGTTACTAACTAGCCACTAGTTACTAACTAGAGCAGATTCTTTGAATGTGTGAGTGTGTGCACATGCATGATCTACCCTGTGTGTTGGGAGAGGGGTGGAGTAAGATGCATACTTCTATCTTCCTGATGAGATAAGATACTAAGATACATAATCACATGGTTTGACCATGATGAAAAAGTAGATCAGATAGACTTTCTAAAACTAAAAATTGGGTTCATGACTTAACATAATATTATAAGGAGGAATATAATATTCACTATTGCTCTCAATATTTTTGGAAGCACATGATTATAAGCTTTGTGAATAGGAGGCTGTGTTTGCCTGTGGGGCTTAACTTGAGATGAAGTGTTTCAGCCATGATTACATCTGGAAGAAAGCTATGATACAAACTGTATAACGACAAAACTATTTGGACTTCTTGACTTGATCTTGAACCTTGAGGATTCCTGGGGTTGTAGACTCAGAATGTGACTTACAAGATAAAACTTGCACTACTTTTCACCTGGGTATCAAGTGAACTGACATACGCAGGTCTTTTGGAATTCTTTAAGAAAGTAAGTAATTATTTTGATAAGTTAACACTCCATGCTCACTGAAATATTATATCATGTCAGGAATCCTAGAAGCAAATCAATAAAAAAAGAAAAGCAGTGTCTTAGTTTCCTATCTGCTACCTGCTAAAACAAATACTATATGATGAGTTGGCTTAAACATGAGTCGGCTTAAACAATGAGTTGGCTTAAACCATTTATTGAAGCATCAGCAAGATGATGCTTTGTCCTTGAAGAGTATGGTGCTTTGGGGCTGGTTGTTGGGGATCCTTGGGTCTTTGGATTTTCTGTCACCCGATGATGCACATGGCAGTACGCTCTCCTTTCTTTCCCAGATTCCCTTGACTTTGAGTTTCTACTTCTCTCTGATAGCTTTGTCTCTCTGGCCTTCTCTGTAAGGCCTGAAGTAATATGATCAAGAATGATCCTGGTTCAGTCGACTACACCTTAACTAAAAATAATATCTTCAAAAGGTCCTATCAACAATGGTTTCACACCCAAAGAAATGGATTAAGATTAAGAACATGTTTAACTGTATATATAATTCAACCTCCACAGACATTTTACTGAGAATACACTTCAGAATGTATATGATTACTCATAGTATTATTATTCACATTACATTTTTTTCTGAAAAGATCACATTTTGTCAAATCCTTGCCTTCCTCCATTTTGTCCATCTGCTTTCCATTCAGACACTTTTCATGTAGCAGTAGCTCCAAGAATGTAAATGACTGCAAGCACAGGATGTTGGCATTTTTAGGTGTTTTACTAATTGTGAAACTAGAGTTAAGATAAAATTTCAATTTATCCTTAAACATCATTGTGAAAATAAATATGTTATCCACCAGTGTAGGGCATCTTAATTGATTAGGTGATCACAAATATTATTTTCTTGGTTCTTGGAGCAAACTATAATTAAAAAAAATTTTTTTTTTGCATTTTAGCTGCCCAGCATCCATTTCATTCAAATAATCTTAGTTTCTTTCTTTTTTTTTTTTTTAATTACTTATACCCTCACTGTATATAGTTATGGTGGATATTAAAATCAGGATATCTTGAAATTTTTCTTAATGAAAGGGTGGATTTGTGACCATACCTAATCCAATTGGACTTTTTCTTTTATTATTTTGAACTGAGAGTGGACAGACAAAAGGAGGAGAATAATTAAGATACTTTGATTCCAAAGACTGTGTCATGATGAAAATCTTGAGTAGTCCTTACTCTGGAGAGTAACAATCTTGTTCTTCAAAAGTTTGGTTATTCAGCCACTATTTGTATTCTGTGTGTTCTTTCATTTCCTGCCAATAAATGCCTTCTTTATCTAGTTATCCAGATTTGTTTTTTCTAGCTTATATTCAAGGGAATCCAACTGATGCATTCTTAGTTTTTTAAAGTAAAATGCTTCAAACAGAATAACATTTGCATCATTATTAGATGGAAGTTATTGCCTTGTGAAAATTGATGATCTTTAACACTTGTTCTCATATAAATTCCACAGACACTGAATTTTGGAGGTATGAAACTTTCTTTTACCCAAAAAGTTTTAGTACCACTTTTTTTGATGAAGAGCAGAAGCTTGTAGTAAATGAGATGATATGATATATTCACAAAAACTTGTAATAGCAACTTTGTAAACAAAGTCACTCTGCCAAAAAAAAAAAAAAAAAAGTGATAACTCAGCCAATCTCAGTATTCGGTCTCATGAGAAATTATTATAGGAAGTATGTTAACCTATCATTGATATATCAGATAAAGTGTAGTTTAGTTTAACTATCATTTATGGGAATAGTTGGAAATAACATAGTATATTCGAGAAAATTTGCCTATAACTTCAAAAATAAAGGTTTTTTTTTAATTTTTACTTTACTTTTACTTTATTACAGTGTAATAATAAGTGTCTTGGTGGTAAATAATGTTTTTCACCATTATATCTTTTTCACCTAGTCAGGTAAAATTTGAATGCCATACTCCCTCGGTGTAGCATTTCATTTTAGTGACTATTCATTTTGCACCAGTAAATTTACAAAAAAGCTCAGACAAGGTCTTCCTAAGTCTACATACTAGTTTTGATCAGATATTCTGGAGTAGACTTTAGTCTACTGTAATTCTTTAGTACTGTTGACAAAAACTTCAGTCTACTGTAATTCTTTAGTATTGTTGACAAAAACTCTATCTGGATATTCTATATACTCCCTTATACTAGAAATAAATTTCAGATGCCTGAAACACTACCATGCCATTTTAATGGATCTTAAATACTCTCAGAAACTTTCAAAGGCATGCAATTTCTTTGCTTTATTTTTACATTATTTGCTTCAAAATAAAATGGATGCTTTCAGTATATGAAAAATAGGTAACATCTGACTGGCAATAAACTCCTTAGTAAATAATAAAAGAAGATTTTTAAACTACAAAGCATACACAGATTTCAGAGTGTGAGTTACATTTAAAAATTTAAAGTACACTACACTTGGTTTTTATTCCTATTCTAAAAGATATTTCATTCTCATTACCAGAAACTGTTGTATGGAGCAACAAGCATCAGGATATTTGTTAAGGCAAAAACTACTCTGGGGAGAAAAGAATCCTTTCTAAAGCATTGCAATATGTTATGAGAATACAGAAGGAATAAAACACTTGAGTTGAATCTTAATGCTTACTTAACAATAATATGTTAAATCTGAGCTGTGACATAACTTTATATGATGCACAAAGAAAAATTATATATTTTTTAAATTAAACTTTGTATTTTGAGATACAGATTTGCATGCAGTTGCAAAATATCATACAGAGATATCTGGTGTACCCTTTATCCAACAATGGCAAATGGTAACATTTTGTAAAATTATAACACAATGTCACAAACAGGATATTGATATTGCTAAAGTCAAGATAGAGAACTTTTTGATCACCACAATGTAGCTTCATATTGCCTTGTAATAGCCACATCCATTTCTCTCCCTAGCCACCACTATCTGTTCTCCATTTCTAAAATTTTGTCACATCCAGGATATTATATAGATTGATTCATACAATATGTGTTGGAGAATAAATTATGTTCTCCACAAAAGGCATGTTCAGGTCCCAACTCCTGGTCACGTGGGTGTGAACCCATTTGTAAATAGGACCTTTCAAGATGTTGTTAGTTAAGATGTACCCAAACTGAATGAGGGCGGACCTTAACCCAATTTTTCTGAAGTCCTTAAAAGGAAAGGAAATTAACATGGAAAAAGAAGCCATAGGAAGCAGCCAGAAACTAAAGTCAAGAGAACCTGGAGGAGAAAGGGGAAACACTGCCATGTCCATTGACATGTGACAGAAAAGCCAAAAAACCCAAAGGTTGCTCTCCAGCAATCAGATACTGACCTTGGGAGCCTTTAAATTGGCTGAAACTGTGAGCAGAACTAAATTCTTGTTGTTAAGCCTACCTATTTTGTGGTATTTGTTTTAGCAGCTAAGAAACAGTACCTGACTCTTAAGATGGCTTTCTTTTTTTTTTTCATTCATAATTCTCTGACAATTCATCCAAGTTGTGTATTGTATCCATAGTATTTTCCTTTTTATTGCTGAGGAATGTTCCATGGCATAGATGTACCACCATTTGCTTAAACATTTACAGGTTGAAAGACATCTGGATTATTTCCAGTTTTTGACTATTACAAATAAAGCTTCCATAAACATTTGTGTGCAAGTTTTGCATGAACCTAATATTTCATTTCTCTGGAGTATGATGCATTTCTCTGTGTCATATGGTAGCAGCCTGTTTAGTTTTTAAAGAAACCATAATACTGCTTTCCAGAGTGACAATACCATTTTGCACGCACACCTGCAATATTTGAATAATCTAGTTTCTCTAAATCCTTGCCATCATTTAGAGGTGGTCTCTAATTTTTATTTGAGCCATTGTGTTAGATGTGTAGTAGTATCACAATGTGGTTTTAATTTGCATTTTAACAATGACTATCTTGAACACCTTTTTGAGGGTTAATTTGCCATCTTTACACTCTCTTCTACGAAATATCTGTTCACGTCTACTGCTCATTTTCTAATTGGATTGTTTGAATTTCTACTGTTGACTTCTGTGAGTTCTTTATATTTTTTATATACCTCAGATATTTGGTTTGCAAATATTTCCTCCTAGACTGTAACTTGTGTTTTCATCCTCTTAGAAGTTTTGTTTTATTTTCAGAGCAAAAGTTTTTAATTTTAATAAAATCAAATTTATTAATTTTCCTTTTATGGATTGTGTTTTAAGTGTCAACTCTAAAAATTATCTGCATAGTCTTAGAGCCTGAAGATTTTCTCCTATATTATTTTCTAAAAGTTTTATACATTTACATTTTACATTGAAGTCCATGATCCATTTTCCATTTGAGCCAAATATTTATGTGCATCTTAGACTGAGATTTTTTTTTTTTTTTTTGCCTGTGGATGTCCATCCAATTGATGCAACACCATTTGTTGGAAAGGCTAATTTTTTTCTTCATCAAATTGCATTTGTTCCTTTATCAAAAAAACTAGTTGGGCATATTTAGGTAGGTTTATTTCTGGGGTCTGAATTTTGTTTCTTTGATCTTTATGCCATTTCTTCTATCAATGCCACATAGATTGATTTATGTAACTATGTGATAAATTTTGAAATTGAGTAGGGGGATTCCTCCTCTTTTTTTCAAAGTGAGTTTAGCTTTTGTAATTCCTTTTTCTGTATAAATTTAGAATAGTCTTGGATATATCTACAAAAAAAATTACTATGATTTTGATAGAAATTACATTACACTTGTATGTCAATTTAGGTAGAATTGGCATCCTTCTTGTATTGGTTCTTTCAACTAATGGAAGTTTTATTTTTCTCCATTTATTTAGATCTTTTTTTAGTTACTTAATCAAAGTTGTTTTTAGTTTTTGCATACAAATTCTAAACATGTTTTGCTAAATTTATGCTTAACTATTAAAACATTTTTTGAGTGATTATAAATACTACTGTACTTTTAATTTGGGAATATGAGTGTTCATTGCTAGGACATAGACATACAATTGATATTTGTCGGTTCATTCCATATCCTGTGGCTTTGCTGAACCTATTTATTAGTTGTGAGATTTTTTTTTCCTATACAATGCTCAAGAATTTTTACTTAGACAATAATGCCATTTGTACAAAGTTTTATTTTTCCCTTCTGAACTATATGCATTTAATTTTCTTTTCTTAATTTATTGCACTGGCTAGAACTTCCTTTCCATGCTCCTGATTTTATGGGAAAAACATTGTCTTTCACCATTCAGTATAAAGTTATTTGTAGGATTTTTGTAGATGTTTTTTACCAAGTTGAGGAAGTTCCCCTCTATTCTTATTTTTCTGAGAGTTTTATCATGAATAGATGTTGAATTTTTCTTAATGTTTTTTCTTCATTAATTGATATGATCATTTGCTTTTTCCTCTTCAGCTGGTTAGTATGTTGGATTACATTAATTGATTTTTGAATATTGAACCAGCCTTTCATCACTGAAATAAACCCCATTTGGCCTTAGTGGATAATTAATTTTATACATTGTTGGGTTGATTTGATAATATTTTTGAAGAATTTTGCATCTATGTTCATGAGACATATTGTTCTATAATTGTCCTTTCTTGTAATGCCTCCATCTAATTTATTAGTCAGGGAAACACTAGCTTCATAGAATGAATTTAGATGTGCGCCTCCTCTTCTATTTTCCAGAAAAGATTATGCAAAATTTCCTTTATTTTTTTTTAAGCATTTGATGTAATTCTCTATTGAAATTATACCAAAGATTTCTTTTTTTTAGCATTTAAAAATTATGACTTCTATTTCCTTAATAGTTAAAGGACTATTCAAATTATCTATTCCATATTGGGTGAAATATGATCATATTTGATCTATTTCATCTAGTTTTTCAAATTTATGGGTGTGATGTTTTTGTAGTATTCCCTTATTATCTTTTTGATGTCTGTAATGTATGTAGTGATATCCATTATTTCATCCCTTATATTGATAATTTGTGTCTTTTTTTATTTTCAGTGTTGCTAGAGGCTTGTCAAATATATTGATCTTTTCAAATACCAGACTCAACAGTGGTTTGAGTCTTTTGTGACCCCAGAAAATTATTCTCTTAATTTGAACCTATTATGAACCTTGGATTAGATTAGATTAGCTAAGGGCAATTTGATTGGATTGCTCCAGTAGGGCCTGGCTCAGGGTTGGTCTTAAACCTTTTACTGGAGTCCTTTAAAACAGAGGAATAAAAACTGGAGACACAGAAAAGAACTGCAGAGATAGAGAAGAACCCAGAAACTGAGAAGTCCCTGGAGTCATGTGCCTGATCCCATAGCTGAGCTCAGTGAGAAAGTGAGCCTGGAGGAGAAGGCAGAGACCAGCAGTGCCTCCATTTTGTCTTATCTCATGACAGGAGTCCAAGATTGCCAGCAGCTGACCTTGGGGGAAAGAGTTTTGACTGATACCTTGATTTGGACATTTTACCCAGCCTTGATATTGTAAGCTTTTGAACTAATAAATCCCATCGTAACATCCAACACATTTCTGGTATATTGCATTGGCAGCCTTTAGCAAACTAAAACACCAGCTTTTTGTTTCTTTGATTTCTTCAATTACTTTTCTATGTTCAATTTCATTTAATTATGCTCTTATCTTTATTATATCCTTCCTTCTATTTGCTTTGGGTTACTTTCTCTTCTTTCTCAAGGATCTTGAGGTGGTACCTTAGAATTATTCGTTATAGATTTTACCTTTTCTAATGTATGCACATATTGCTATAAATTTTCTTTTCAGCACTGCTTTAGTTGTGTCTCGCTAATTTTGATATATTGTATTTTCATTGGCATCATCGGTCAGTGGCTCTATTGACTCTATTGACGTCTTTGGTGAGTGGCTGCATTATTGCTAGGCGATAGCAAAAGTCCTGATTCTCTCTTAGGCCTCTTCTAACACCACCATGGTGAGGAGAAAAGAGGAGTCTTGTTACTGCCCACGGGTTGTAGAAGTGTAGAATCCCCTTTTGCTCTCCACTGACAATGTGTGTGGGGGTCTTATTACTGCCTGGTAGGGACGAAGATCCTGGCTTCCTACTCAGCTTTCTCTGACATGATCCCAGACAAAGGAGGAGGGTGTAGTGCTTCATTATAGCAGTGTCAGAAGTCTAGGCTGACCACTTGATATTTGCTGGCCAGGCTGGGGGTGTTGTAATGGTTTTTACTGTGGTATTTGGCTGAAGTAGAGAAGTTACTGCTTAAAAGTTTTCTTTTTTTGTTAAGCTATTCCTTTCTCAATCCTTTCAGGATTCTTTGGCTGGAGAGTATAGGCTGTTGCAGGGCTTTTATGTCTGTACCAGTTGACATTTCTGGGTTGCTGATGTCTTCAAGTTGAAGCCTGGAATATATGAGGCAAAAGAAATACTCTGGGGACCCATTACCAGGTCACTCCTCAGGTGCTAAGGTCCCTAGTCAATCTGATTTCTATTTTCCACCTTTCAGAATAATCTTATGTTAGTTTTATAGTTTTATCTATAATGTTCAGGGTTTCTAGTTGTACTTAGCTGGACAAATAGGAAAAAGTATGTCTACTCCATCTTTCTGGAAACAAATACTAAATAGAAAATATTTTACAAAGGATTATTATGATGAAAGTGTTTAATACTACTCAAATGTGCAGCTAACCTGATACAGAAGTTTCAATTTAATAAATTATAACAAATTTAATAAATGTTAAAGGATAACATATGTAAAGAGAGGTACATAAACCACAGGTATGCAATTCGGTGAATTTTCACAAAGTAAACATACCATGTAATCTCTACCCATATCAGTTGTCAGCACACCAGAAGCCCAAAATATCTTTTGCTACAAATATTTAGGCATTTCTGGGTCAAGGACACAATAGCTGCACCACAGAAAGGTTTATTGTTCACATCACATATACTAGAAGACACTGCTGAACAATTTTCAAATTGGTTGAACAAAATTGCACTGATATGAGCAGAGTAGGAGATTTTATTTGCTCCGCATCCTTGAAAACCCTTATTACTTTCTGCAAGTATTTTTTTTTCCTTTTAATTATAGCCAGCGTGGTGAGTGTATAGTGGTATCATGTTAACTTTTTTTTTTGTATGTGTGTGTTCCAATAAAACTTATTTACAAAGACAGGAACAGGCTGGATATAGTTTGCTGACCCTTGCTCTATATCAAGTCTACAGGCAAACTTTCTTCCCATCACTATGAAAATTTGTCTGAACAATGACTATGGACAATGGGAGGACCCAGTTGGAAAACCTCATTTGGAGCAACTGAATCTCTGGTTGTGAGCCTTGGGCAGGTCACTTCACCTCAGGTTGAATACCTTGAGATCTGTGGTTTCAAGTGTGTGTGTTTGCTTTCCTTCCTGGTCCTAACCAGTGTCTATCTGAGCAACCAATAAATCCTGCCTGGCAATGAGATTTGAGGGGGAGAAGTCCCATTATTCAAATCTATTTTTCTAATTGTGAAGGTGAAGAGCCCAAGTGATAAGCATTCAAACATTAAGCAAAAGACAAAGTTTTTATTTTCACCCAAGGGTCCAAATTGGACAGTGGCATTGCTGTAAATGTTTATTGCAGTGGTGACCTGTGATAATAGCCCCAAGAAAGAAGGACATTTGGTCATCACATGTAATTCATAAAATTAGAGACTTTATATTGAGTGATTGAGCACTTTTGAATAAAGTATGTGACATCAGGAAATTTTACAGAACAGAGTGCTTCTAAGTGTTCGATAAGGTCATGTGTTGGGGAGCCAGTAATAGTCAGAAGTTCATGGCAAGGCAATCAAGTTTCAGGGACCAAAAAGATGCCGCCACAAGATGGCCAAGATTCCATGCAACAGCTGCCCAAGTTCGTCGGTCTTATCTGTGTCCTGCACCTGAAACACACTTTGCTTTCTCTCTCCCATCAATTACACACCTGCAGGATTCCTACGCCCTCCCCACGCCTTCCTGGCATGTTCCTTGTTGTTCCCCATCTCAACATGGGTCTCACAAGGCCACTCTTCTTCTCTTCTCACCTATCACAAACTACCTGTGCCTTTCTCCACCCACCAACGTACACACCAAAATTGATTAATTCTTGTTTGTGTACAATAGAAATTCCTTACTACCTTAACATCATGTTAAGATTTTAATTTGCATCTTCCTCATGACTAATAAGATTGAGCATATATTTTTAAAACAATTGACCATTAAATTATCCACTTTTTGAAAGCGTTATCAAGTTTTTCACTAAGAATTTCAATCATGAGTGGATTTTGAGAATATTCAAATCCTTTTTCTGTACCTATTGCAATAATCTTATCCTTTTTTTCTACGTTATTCTGCAGTGGTGTAAAGTACATTGATTGGGAAGTGGGTGTGGCTCAATTGATAGCGCTCCCGTTTACCATATGGGAGGCCCTGGGTTCGCTAGGCCCCGGGTTCGCTTCCCGGGGCCTCCTTGTGAGGGCAGGCCAGCCCGCGTGGCGTGGTGGGCTGATGCAGCAAGACCTCACAGCAAGGGGGAGATAAGCAGACACAGAAAAAACACACAGCAAATGGACACAGCAAGCACAAGCAGCAAGGGGGGGATAAATAAATGAATAAATAAATCTTAAAAAAAAAATAAAGTACATTGATTCATTTTAGATATTAAGTTATCATTATAATAATAAAATGCTTGTCATCTATTATTCTTCAATATATTGTTGGATTTGATTTGCTAACATTTTCAATAGGATTACTGCCATTTTTTGTTATCATTGCAATGTCCTTTTTAACTATATCAGTGTTGTCAGGTTTGTATATTAAGACTATTTTGGGAAGATTTGCCTTATTTTTCTATTCCCAAAATGTTTACATTTGGGTCTATTCCTCCTTAAGTGTTTGGGAGAGTCCATCATGAAGTCATCTGGATTTGATGTTTTCACTTTTATTTATGGAATCTTTGATTGATACAGAACTATTTTGATTTTCCTCTTTTGTGATTGTCATCCCCCTTGCAATATTTTTAATAAAACTGTTCAAATATAAGGAAAGGTGAACACCTTGTACAGTGAGGACCCATATAACTACCACCTAGACTCTACAAGAAATATTTTGCTGTATTTGCTTTGTTACATATCATTCCATTTATCCATTCTTCTGTGACTCCATCAAACCATCTTACTTTCTGATGCATTTCAAGGTTGCAGATTTTCAAATGCTTCATCTCTAAATAATTTAACATTCACATCATTAACCAGAGTTTAATATTTGTTTGCAATTTTTAAGTAAAAGTCACAAAGACTGAAATGCAAAAACTTAAGTGTATATTAAATGACTTTTGATGTACACCTGCAACAAATCTGTTTTACAATGTAGATTATGTTCATGAACCTAAAAAGTTCTCTGATGTCTCTTCCCAGTCAATTCCCACACTCCAGAGGCAACCAGTGCTCTGACTGGTTTCTCCTTCCAATAGTTTTAAATGTTCTAGATCTTCATATAAAGACAATTATACTGACTGTTCATTTGGATGAGGCATTTTCAATTACCATGTTGTTTTTGAGATTTACCTATATTTTTGCATGTATCAATAGTTAGTTTCTTTTAATGCTGAGAAGTGCCCTATTCTATGAAAATGCTACAGCTTATTTTATATCCTTCTGTTGGTGGGAAAAAAAAAAAGAACAGCAAAACAAAACAAAACAAAACTCAGTTTCTTTCCAGTTTCAGGCTATTATAAATGAAGCTAATTTGAATGGTTTTTTACTTAAAGTCCATTTTATCAGATATTCCTTAGTCACTACAGTCATCTTATGCTTACAGTTTGCTGAAATGCAGCATCTTCCAGATTTTGCCAATTTTGGGTTGCTCTCCAGAGTATTCATGTAATTGATTTTCATATTTTGTCCAAAGTTTATAGCTGTTAACTACAGAAGGATTTGTTCAATAGGGACTTCTCAGCCATTACTGAAAGTACATAAGTTTTGGCAAATGCTTTATTTGTTCTGGAGTTTCAAATTGATTGGCAGGTAATGTTATTTATAATGTTTTCTTATTATGTTTTTAATTGTGTAGAATTATTTTCACCCAAGAATCCTTTCCTCTTCTGATATTTATGATCATTCCATTCCCCCCCCTTAAAAATGTTTTGCTTTTCCTTCCTTTCTCTTTTTTATCCTTTTTTTCTTTAAAATTTTCTAACTTTTTGAAATATATAAATCATTATTTAGCAGCCATGATTTTTTTCTTATATATGTGTTTATGAATGTACATTTCCTTCTAATTACTGACTTAGCTACATCCTCCTAGTAAAAAATATTTCTTTATCATTCAATTGAAAATATTTTCTAATTTTTATTAAGACTTTTTTCTTTCATCCATAGGTTGTTTTGAAGGGTGTTGCTTAATTTCTAAACATTGGGGCATGCAAGATGGTGAGAGAACATAGTCTGCATTATTTCCATCTTTTGAAAATTATTTAAGAATTGCTTTACAGTCCAATTATGGTGTATCTATATAAAATAAACACACACATATACATGCATATTTGCATACACATAGTAAATGTTCTATGCATATTAAAA
>JAQZBX010036623.1:0-24126 GCA_029593785.1 Cabassous unicinctus
GTGGGATAGGGGGCAAGGGGGCTGGTGGGGCCATGGCAGAGCCTCCCAGCCTGCCAGAGTGCGGGAGAGGCTGCCAAGGGGAGTTTGACCCTCTGAGCTCCAGGGAACCTTGGGAAAGTAGGCAGAGGCCCATGGGCATGGGCTTTGCTGGCCTGGCATTTTTTGTGCTCTGTATGAGGCACTGGGATTTTATTTAGTCTCATCCAACCTGTGAGATATCGTCCCCAGGCCACAGATGAGGAAATGGCTGGTTGATGAAGCCACCATTTGTTCTCACCTACCACGGGCCGAGTGATCTGCTTTTGCCTTCATTGGCACTAATCCAGACCCCAAGTCAGCCAGATAGCGTTAGGTGTTATTAGCCCCATTTTAGAGATGGGGAAACTGAGGTTCACAGAGGAAAACTGACTTGCTCAAGAGAAAAATCACATTCTTCAACAACCTCTCCCTTCCTCCCACCCCCACCTCCTTAGAGTCTTTCCAGCCCTAAGCAGACAGGGCAGTTCGAGTGAAATCCTATTGGGAAGGACTCTGAAGCACTTGGAGGCAGCAGCCCTGGTCCTTCCAGGTGAAGGTGAAAAGCCTCCCGTCCTGGGAGCAGTATTGTCCCACAGGAAAGTTTTCAGAAGGATGGAATAAGCAGGGTCACCTGGGCTGGCCAGGGGTCACTTGGGGCCAGCTGTCCTGGCTGCCCCCCACGCCCTCCTGCCTGTGGGCCGCTGGATCTCTCCGGGCCTCTCTGGGGAAGACTTTGCTTCCTGGGACACGGGGTGAGTGATGTCCCTTCCCACCTGTCCAGAGCAGAGAGGGTTTGAGGCCAGGGCTGTGGGACTGGGCAGCCACCCCTCATCCCAGGGCCCAGCTTTCCAAGGGGGTTGACCAAGGTGCTCTGACAGCCCCTGACTCCCTGCCTTAGAGCTGCACGCCCCGGAGCATGGCCTGTTTGTAATGGTTTCCCCTGCGTGAGCTTAAAAAATTCACTAGAAAGGAGACTCGACCCAGTGCAGTGGCAGGACCTTTGGGAGCCCTGGCTCTAGCCACCTGCCGTTTCACAAGCATTCCATCCCATTCCTTGCCTCAGTTTCCCTGTTGGTAAAAACTGTAGTGGGGAATGCCAATGGAGTAGTTTGGGCAGGGGTGGGGTGCAGGTGGGAGGGAGGGGTGTTGAAGCCTGAGGAAAGAAAGGCTGGGGATGGCAAGATCAGCTTCTGTCCCTGCCAGGGGGAGAGCGAGCAGAGAAGACAGGGCTTAGAGAGCAGAAGGGGAGGGGCCGGCGCTGGGTGGGGAGGGAAGCGGGGCTGATCTTGTGGGGAAAATGCTCCCTTAGCAGTTTCACTCTCAGCCTGTTCAGTCTTGATAGAAATAAGGTCTAGTATTTGCATAGTCTTCTATTTAAGTTTGCAAAATGTTTTCTCTCTTATGTTACCTCTTTCAACCCTTCCATCAAAGCTGTGGGATATGCACTCTTACTACTCCAGATTATTGCTATTACGGGTGAGGAAACTGAGGCTCAGAAAGACCTGCTCGAGGGCACACAGGAAGTAAGGGGCAGACCCAGGCCTCCAGCCCAGGTCTCTCTCTGAGACACACTTCTCTAGATAGTTCTGCACCAGAGTCCCTCCTGGAACCAGTGCAGGACAGGGCGTCCTTGGTTGGGGAGTGTGGTCCCCAGGTGCCCCAGCTGAGGGCCTGGATCACAGAGCCCCACTTGCTGGGCCCCAGGAGGCGGGCGAGGCTCGTGGGGTGGAGGCCGCAGCCCTGCAGGAGAGGCCCCGGATGGTGAGGCCAGGGCGTGGCTGGCACTGGGCAGGTGGTGCTGGAGGCTGCAGCTGGCAGAGCAGGGTGGGCACTGGGAACGGTGTGACCTGGACAGCGTGACCTGCCATCCCTGGACACGGCACGCAGCGGCGGCGGGAGGCCCCTCTGCGCCCAGGGGCGCACTGGCCGAGGTTCGGTGCCCGCCCTGCTGGCTCCCGGCTGGCAGCTTCCAGGAAGCAGTGCTCTCTCTCCCTGCAGAGACTCACCTGGGAGCCTGTTCAGGCCTGCCCTCCCACAAAGCACGGTAGCAGCTCCCTGGGGCAGAAATTGTCTCTTCTGAAAGCAAGACGAGTTTAATTAAGTCCTAAATGCACACGGTTGAGCCTGAAATTAGGCCACTGAAGGGAGCGGGGCAGAAGGCAGTCGAGGATGGGGGGTTGGGGGACTTGGTGCAACCCTGCCCCAGCTGAGCAAAGTCATTTACAGGGCTCAAGGACCTGGTTACGGGGCACGGAGAAGGCCCCATTCCCTTTCCTCCTTAAACTGTTTTGGGTGGGTATGTGGGTTTGTGGAGAATTCAGAAGTGTACCAAGAGGGAAACCAAGAAGTGAAGAGAGGCGCTCTCTGAGGCTGGATTCCTGCGTCCCCGGGGCCTTGTGGGGGTCCTGCTGAGCCTGAAGCTGGGCAGGTGGGAGCCCTCTGAGGGCGCTGAGGGCCGCGGGGCCCTGGGTGAGCCAGCCAGGCGGCACAGGTGCACCCAGCGTGGGGCTCCTCCCAGGGCTCTGGGCTCTGGGCCTCAGACTTGGCTCTCCTGGGTGGGCAGAGCCCCCTCTGCTCCCCGAGGGGGAAGGCAGCAGCTGCCCTGGTGGGCCCAGCTGGCCTCCTGGCTCTGAGGTCAGAGCGGCCGAGACTTGCTCTGCCCACTGCTGCAGGCCCTGTGTTGGGGCAGCGGGTAGTTTTGAGGGGGCCACCGGCTTCAGCCCCTCTCCCTCCTGCCCCCACGACTCCCCACATTACTGCTGAGACGGGCCGACCACAGCCTCCTTGTTTACCTGGTAACTGAGCCTCTCTTGCCCTGTAACTTGGGTTTGGTCCTAATTTGCCAGGGACTAAAGGCAAGAAGAGACGGGCAGGCGGGCGTGTTATCGCTTGTCTCTGGGCAGAGAGGCTGTTGCCACAGAGGCCCTGAGTGCGTGCAAAAGGGCAAGCGTGTAGCCCAGGGAGGGAACAGGCTGTACGTGGCCGTGCACGCTGGCCCTGCTTCCCTGCGTGTGTGGGCGTGGGGTAGGGGTGGCGGGGCGGGCCGACTTCTGTCGCGGAGCCACACCTCAGGGGACCCAGGGATGGGAGTGGACCCAGCAGGGCCTCCGAGGTGCCCTGCTGACCGGCCTCCTCCTTTGGGTTGGCACAGAAGCTGCTCCGATGCCCACAGCTCCTCAGGCACGTGCCTGACGAGCCACCTGACCACTCAGTGGAGTGGCTGAGGGCCAGGAGCTGGTTGCAGGCTCTTTGATACACGGGGACTTCCCGCTAAAGAGGCCAAAGGGGGCTTCTTTGCAGGTGGCCACGGAGGAGCCCTGGGAAGCTGCAGCCAAGCGCCGGCCACCGAGCTGCCTCCATTTGCTTCTCCTAAACTGGATCTTGTATCTCCACGGCTTCCCCTTCCCTGGCACAGCTGTCCCAGTGCTGAGTCAGAGAGCTCAGTGAGGGGCGAGGGGTGGCAGGCAGAGCAGCTCAGGGTCAAGGGAGGTGCCAGGGGTCACTCAGGGTGGCTCTCCTCAGGCACCCAGGGCTCGTCTCCCTCAGGTCAGCTTCCTGCGGCTGCCGTAACAAATCACCGCAACTCGATGGCTTGAAACAACAGAAACGCATTCTCTCACAGTTCTTCTCTCACACACTTTTTGGGGGCCCACCCCATGGTCATTTGGCCGCAGCTTGGACGCCTCCGGCGATGTGAAGTTCACTACCTCAGGAGCCAGCCCCGTCCGTGTCCAGGCAGGTCTAGTTATTTTAAAGTTCTTGCTCGGGAGGGGTTGAAATTCAACTCCACAGGAACCTCTCCCCGTCGGTCCTAGTTTTGGTCTTCAGAGCATATAAAATACATCTAAATAAATGAGCTCTGCATTCCCGCTGACCCCTGCCCCTGATGACAATGCAAAACCCAAATCAGAAAAAGGGTGTCAGGTTGGTCCTGATTCAAGGAAGGTGCACAGACCCTGGAGTCGGGAGACCTTGACTCATTGGTGCCTCAGTTTCTCCTCTATGGCCCCAGAGGGGTGGCTGGATCACTGTGGGTCAGGAGATGCTTTTGGGAAAGGAGCACACCCTAATTCCACACTGGATATTCACAATTCACAAGGCATATATATTTTTTTTATTTTAAAAAAATTGTTTTAAAGAAGTTTTAGATTACATAAATGTTACATCAAAAATATAGGGGATCCCCATATACTCCACCCCCTCCCCCTCCCACATTTCCCACATTAACAACATCTTTCATTAGTGTGGTACCTTTGTTACAAGTGATGAACACACATTGAAGCATTGCTGCTAACCGTGGACTATAGTTTACATTATAGTTTACACTTTGTACCACACAATTTTATAGGTTTTGACAAAAATGTATGTTGGCCTGTATCCGTCATTGCAATGCCATACAGGACAATTCCAATGTCCCCCAAATCCCCCCATGTTGCACCTATTCTTTCCTCTCTCTCCTCTCAGAACCTCCGTGACCACTGCCTTTATACTAATGCTACAAGTTCTTCCATTGCTAGGATAGTAAGAAGTCTACTTAGCCCACAGTTCTTTCCCTCCTTATGGCTCAAAGGCATACCAAAGGATCTGAGAAGCCCTGAGCCAAGTAGTCCCTTTAACCCGGGATTTTCCACATTTATTTGAAAAGAGAGTCCTTTCGTGGATTACCATCTTTACACCCAGTGTGAGTAGCAAAACTTGGGTGCCCCTTCAGGAAATGCTGCTCTCTGTGGTTCTGGGGGTATCTCCCAGCTCTCACAATCTGTTGTGGTCAAACCAAGGGGTTGAGTTCACTGCCTTCACTTCCCACCCTGGGGCTCGCTGCTCAGCCTTTGGCTGATGGCAACATACTCTCCACCACAGGATGAGATACAAGAATCTGGAAAATTAGACGTCCCTCCCCCAAACCGCAGACAGCAAGTGTGAGGTTGGGGGCGACGGCCTCCTCCCAGGGGCCCGGGGCCTCTGGGGTCCCTGACGGCTGGGCCTGCGGCTCGGGCCCTGCTGGCACCGCAGAGCATGGGGGCCCTCGACGGGAGGAAGCCAGGCCAGGAAGGAGCATTTCCGCCGCCCTGCCCCGGAGGACCAGCCGGGTCCCTGGGGGCTCAGCCATCACCCCAACCTTGGGCTCAAGGCGGCCCCGCCCTCCCTGGGTAGGTAACGCTGCTGCCTCTGAACCTGACTCCTCTGGGAGCCTTTTTGTTGAAGGGCTAGGCTAAATCCCTCCCAGCTTTGCTAGAAACAAACCATCTCAGAGAAATTGGATTTTATGAAATGGGGCTGAACGACAGACTAGCTGGATCTCACAAGGGCGAGATGCTGCTGGTGGGAGGAAGGGAAGGGCCTGAAGGGGTGTCCCCAGGGAAAAAGTGGGGCGGCTGAGGATTACTGCTGGCTGGGAAGGAGGGCTCGCATTCTGGGCCCAGGGGAGACGCGGAACTGTGGAAATGAAAGCTGTTAGGAGCAGCAGGTGGCCTTCCTGTCGTGAAGACCCTGGAAGGGGCAAAGCAGCCTCAGAGCCCACCTTGTATCCAGAGCCTTTTACACAAAAGTTTCATCTGCAGACACAAGGCTCCCCTTCCTGTTAGAAACAGCTTTAGGGACCACTCACTGCGTGCCGCGTACCAGGCACTGGGGTAGCTGCTTTCGTACACAGATTATTTCATTCTCATAGCCTCTAACATGAGGCTGGGGGTGGGGGGTTGAGGGTTAAGTCTCTTGCCCAAAGTCAAGAGGCAAAGCAAGGAATAGGACCAGATCTGTTTGACTCTCAATCCCACATCACACAGCTTTCGACTTGATTTATCAGCAACTGGATCCTGATGGCGTGGGAAGTTCTCCCGTAGGTCAGACTTGAATCTCTGCTACCCATGCCTGCGCTGGACACAAGTGGAAGGCCCAGGTAAGGAGGGTGAGAGAACACCCATCTTCTGGTGCCCTCCAGTTACTGGGGTGGGGAGTGTTTGCCTTCTGTTAATGAAAAGAAACGGATGTGATAATAAATAAATGCCCAACCCGGCACAGTAATCCACGTCCCTCATAAAAAGGCACCGTGTTTGCTCTCAGCTGTGGTTTGTGTTCACTGGCTAAGGTGCCCCTGGGCACGTCCACCAGGGCGGAGCCCCAGGCACACTTCCCAGGGGAGAGGGCCAGACCACCCCTGGCCTTTCTGCACAGAATTCACCCTGGGAAATGAGGCTCCTGCTTCCGGGTTCCCCGGATCCGAGTGAGAGAAGCGCACCAGGCTCTGGGGTCCGTGGGGCAGTGGAAACAAGCGCCCTGCACTTGGTATCAGGAAGCCAGAGTCTGCTCCCAGCTCTGCCTCTGGCCTCTGGGTGACTAGAGGCAAGCCCATTTCTCTCACCGGGCCTCAGTTTCCCCATTTGCATAATGGGGGGATTGTACCAAATGAGCTCTCAGGTTCCTTCCAAGCCCTGCTCCTTCTGGAGTCCCTTTATGCTGCTGGTGCCAAAGCTTAAGGGGCAACCAGCTGGGGGTGGGGGGAGGTGGATAAATTACTTCCCCAGGACCCCTAGCTGGTGAGCTCCAAGAACCCAACCTCTTCCTTCACGGCGAGGCTGGGCGGCCGTTCCTGCCTCTGCTTCCCCAGGCCTTTCCTTTCTTTCCCACTTTCTCCAGCCCTCATGTGTACAGATTTCCCAGCTTGCATGACACCTTCAGAGATATTTTCCCACTTGTGCCTCGCCCCAGCCCTGTGAAGCAGGCAGAGAAAGGAATGCAGCACTTCTGGGCCCCTACCACGTGCCCGGCCCTTCTCGGGTTGTCACCGAACCTTCCCCATGGCCCCAGAAATCTTTCTGGGAATTGGGCAGAGTATGAAGAAATAACAGTGGATGGAGAGCTGCAGCTTCATCCCTGCGTGCACTCTCCTCGCTAGGGCTCCAGTCTAGGTGTTCCTATCAGCGCCGCATCCCGCAGGAGGAAAGCGCAGCTCAGCAGGGTCCAGTTACTGCCCAGGGTCCCCCGGCTGTCAAGCGGCAGGGCCCGGCCTCGAACCCAGGCCTCTCTGAGCTGAGCCCACGGCCCTTGCTGATGCACTGAGATGTGCACACAGCATTCTCAGCTCCCTCTGCAAGAGAGTACATCGAGGTATATGGAGATGAAGTGACTTTCTTCAAGGACAGGCAGCTCTGAGTGGCAGAGCAGTAATCAAAGCCTGGTCTTTTGCCTGCAGACCCAGGGCTGTTTCCGGAAACATCACAGCTGCCTGCCTCAAAAGAAAAATGAGTGGAGTCCCTTCCTTCCTTCCTCCCCTGGCTTCCTTCTTTCCAGGGACACCCCCTACCCTCTCAAGTGCTCACGTGTCCTGGGCAGGAAATCACGCTTGTGCTCCCTTGTGAAGATAACACAAGCTGGGGTAGCCACTCCCCAGCTCTGTGCGCCCTCAGAGGTGTGGGGTGCAGTCAGAAGGCAACCCTGATGTGCCGGCCCCACGTGGCAGCCCACGTGCCTGGTGCCTTACTGCAGCTGGGGTGCCCAGGGTCGGGGGTGCTGCTCAGTAGGGGCTCTGGGAGCTCCCGGCCGTGCCTTGGGGGTGGTACTTGAGTGTCTGGCTGAGTCTGCAGGAGATCTGCCTCCCATATGAGCACGCCAGGACAGTTGTGGGGGGGCACTGCCTTCCCATTACCGGGCCCCCCTTTAGCCCCTCCTACCTCTCTCCTGGGCTGCAGAGGCAGCCTCAGCCTCCACCCTGGGCTGGCCCAGTCTAGGCTGTCCTCTATCCTGCCACCAGGGTGCTGGGCTTACTCTGGCTTCAGCTTCAGGCTGCCGTCCCTTACGTACGTCCCTTGGGTCATACGGCCTGCCCCGGAGACCTTTGTGCCCTTTGGGTCTCTATCTGACCCCGCAGGAGGCCAATCACTATTCTGGCTTCTACCATAGATCAGGTTTGCCATTTAAAAATTTCATATAATGGGAACAATTGATACAATAAGTATTATTTTGTGTCTGGCTTCTTTTGCTCAACATTATTAGCTACACATACAATAGAACACACACATATGTACATGTGTGCATATGTATACACGTGTGTATATAATCTACCTCCCTTTTCTTGCTGACATATTTAAAATTAAAATCCAAGCATCATGTCATTTCATCCCTATGCTCTCAGTACGAATCTCTGGAAAATATGGATAATATCTTACATAGACAAAATGCCATGATCCCACATAGCAAAATTAAAAACAATTCCTGGGCATCATCCCAGATCTGGTCCGTATTAAAAATTCCCAAATTGTGTATTTTTAAAAGAAATAAAGTTTAAGAGAAAGAAAGTGTATATTTATAGAAGTAAATCACATATATAGGTGAAGCTCTGACCCCCCCACTGCCGCTCCTGCTTCCCCCTCTCTCTACCCAGAGGTAACGGTGCTTCTGAAGTTGGGATGTATTAGCCTTTGCCTTTGGAATTAAATCCAAACCCTTCCAAGGTCTTCCACAATAGATTCTCATGTCTGGCACAAAACACAGAATTTTAAGGGTCAGATGATTCAGGCGCCCATCTGGTCTCTCAATCCCCTTTTTTAAAACACTTGCCGCACAGCTCCAGTCTCTTTTTGAACATCTCCTGGGACCTTCTCGTGGTATTTTCAGGCAGTGCTGTCTTCCCTCAACTGAGGTCAAATCTTTCTTCCCCCAACGCCAGCATCCACCTTTGGCCTTAGCCTTGCCCTTTGGGGCCATACCCAATAAGCCCGACTCTGTTCCCACAGAGAATACCTTCAGGTATTTGGAGACAGCTCAGCACCTGCCCCATCACCCAGACAATTTTACACCCTCCCCTGTTTCAGTCAATCTGATCAAATTATTCTTGCTATGCATACCTACACCTTCCAGAATCTGGGCCTTTCCTAAGGCCATCTGGTCTGCAACTTCCCCACCTACAACTGTCAGCATCCTATTGGACTCCTGAGGCCAATTCCACCTTCCTCACCTCCATGAGGTGTTTTCTGATGTGCTCAATCAGATAGGTTCTCACCCTCTGCATTAACCGAGGATCTGGAGGCTGCCTTGGGGTGGTCATGTGTTCTGACTCATTTTAAAGGTACTGGAGGGTCTGTCTCATCCCTCACCAAATGCTTTGAAGAGAGGTACTTTTTAAAACCTGACTTCCTTGAAATGTCTAGCAAACCGTAGGCGCATTCATGTGGACCCTTTCAGTTGCAAGAGACAGATACCCAACTCAAACTGACTTAAACAAAAGGGAATTTCTGGATCCATATCACTGGAAAGCCCAGAGATATGACTGCCAGAGGCACACCTCGGTCCAGGTGAAGGATGGCATCGGAAACTGGGTGCTTGGCTGTGCCTCCCCCCGGGTGGGCTCTCTCTTCCAGGCAACCTGTCGTAAAGACCTTGGTCTCCCAGTGAAAAGAAAGTGTTTGTTTCCCAAGGGTTTCAGCCAAAGCCTCATGTCTGGCTCTCCTGGGCCCTAGGATTGTCCTACGTACAACCCTGAACTGATGGCTGTAGCCAGGGAAGTGGGCTGTCCTGTTTGGCCAGGCCTGGCTCAGGTGTGATAGAGCTCATGCGTAGGGAGAACCTGTGCCCCATGTGTGCCACTCTTTATCCTTTGCAGCTAGATTGCAAACTGCCAGAGGGCAGGGCCCTTCCCGGCCTCGGCCTTCTTGTGCTGGCGCCTGGCTGAGGAATGGCTGGGAGGCCCTGGAGGGGGCCTGGAGCCTCCTGGGCGTGGAGCAGGAAGCAGGAAGCCAAGGCGCAGGCTCACAGATCTTACAACCAGAAAGGGAAGCGAGGGAAGGTGCCCTGTTCCTCCCCTGCGGACCCAACAAGCATTGCTACCAGGGTAACTTCTGTTCTGACTCACAGATGTTTCTGAATAATAGCGCTGGTCACTTTATCTCTGGAATGTATCTGGCTTAAACCTGGTTATGGGAAGTCCCTTCTTCCTGTCCCCAAGTCCTACCCTAAGGCAGTGACTGCCAGTGCCCTGTTCAGAAAGCCCTGGCTGGCCTGTGCTTTCTGTAAACTCTGCACCACCCGCAAGCTACTCTAAGTGCAGTCTTAGGCAACAAAAAGTTGTTGCTGTTCTTTGCTTGTTTGTTGTTTTTTTAACTGAGGGATAACACACAAAGCGAATAAAGTGCCCTAATTTTAATACAGCTTGATTTTTTTTTTTTTTTTTTACATTCGGGTGTACACGTGTCACCATCACCCAGATGGAGAACATTCAGTTTTAATTTGAGTGTTATGACTGCCTAGAATGTGGTCATTTCTTGACTTCCTTGTTTTCGTTTCTTCTGTTGCATGAAGTGGGGATCACGTTGGGGGAAGGTATGGGCACAGCTCAGAATACTTAAGCTGGAATTTAAAGCATGTCCTGTGGGGACGGGTGTGGCTCAAATGGTTGGGCATCCGCCTCCCGAATGGCGGGACCTGGGTTCGATCCCCCAGACCTTCCCGTGTAAAGCAGGTGGTATGCGGCCGCAGGAGAGGAAGGCTGATAGCTTCTGCAGCCCTTCTGCCAGGTGCCGAAGACACCCCTCCCGCTGGGCCAATGGTTCCCCACCTTTATTCTCTCGCCCCATACCTGAGGGATCCAATGCAGCTGGATTAATGGCTCAGTGTATCAGTGCTGCTTAAAGGAACGGTGGTGTGGCTTGAAAAAGCTGGGGGCGGAGTTATTCTGATGCTCAGCGCCCCCCTCCCCTGGCAGGGAGCAAGGTGGGAGACGCGCTGAGGGCTGTTTGGCCCCATCTTGCAGGGCTGGTGATGGTAAGACGCAGCGTTGGTTTCAGCACAGCCCTGCTGGTCTGCCCTCCTCCCCTGCCCCCCCTTCCACCAAACCCCCCTTCTTTGCCCTTCTCTGTGCACCCCCCACCCCTACCCGCAGCCGGCGGGACCACTTTGATCGGGCCCCCTGCCCTTTGGCAGGAGCTGGAGGGGGAGGTAGAGAGAGGTCAGGCTCCCTTCCAGGCTTCTTCCCTTCTTTGGTGCAGCATCTCTGGCAGCAGCTACTTCTCCCCACAACTGCAGGCCCCAGACGGCCCGTCTCCCGTGGTTCTAGAGCTCAGAAGGCTCTGGACGCTGTTTCCTCCCCTTTTCCTTTCAACCCTAGAGCTTGTCATGGTTTCCAGCTGTTGCCAGACTCTGGGTGCCCCAACATCCCCTGATGCTCCCTGGACCCTGCCAGCACCTCTACAAGGAGCTTCTCCATTAAAGGCCCTTCCTCAGACCCATGTGGGGTGAAGCATGTTTCCTGATGGACCCCTGGCGAACCCACAGGTCTGTGGACAAACAGAAACACTTCCACATTCGTCATTGATTGTAAGCTGCATCCAGCTTTCAGAAACATTAAACCATCACCCAAGCGTACGGCTTACTGCGGAGAAATGATGGCAGCCACGTTCAGGCATTAGGTGTAGAGGACAGTTTATCAGGACGTGGGGTTTACTTCTAACCTTTCCAGGCTGGGAGCATGGGTAATGGGCAGAGGGCTGGGTTTGAGTTCAGGTTTTGACAGCCACGGGCTGGCAAGTCTTGAGCAGGTGGCTTTGCCACTCTGTCCCTTGGCTCTCTTTGCCAATCACCCTGACAGCTGTCCACATCCCTTGCAGGATTGTCATGTGTGAGGACAAGTGAGAAGTGTCTGTGAAAGGGCTTTATGAATGTCCAGCACTCAGATGTGTGCCCAGTGCAGCCCAGGGGAGGGGGGGGTCACAGCCACTCTGGGCGTCAAGTCATCTCTTGGTGTCACTCTCAGGGATCAAACATTGGGCTGGACAGACAAATGAGGAAACTGGCAAAGGTGTGGCCGGTGGGTCCTGGAGACACAGAGAGGCAGTGGCAAAGACTGCCCAAACCACCCATCTCTCCCCATCCCTCTCCTTCCTTTCCCTGGCTTGACATCACCTGCATTTGAACTGAGGGATGGTGCTGGAACTGTTTACGCAACAGTGAATTAAGGGGCACCTCTAAGTGTAGGACAAAGCCAGGAGCCCAGTGAAGTCCAGGCTTTCAGGCCAGCTGGAGAGAAACAGACCTCTCAGCAGGAGGCAGGGAATTCCGCATCCTGATAAGAGGAGGAGGGCCTGGAGTCAGACCCCGCCAGCTGAACTCCCAACTGGGTCGCTAATCCACTGTAACCAGTTGCCCTGGACAAGCTGCGTGATTTCACTTTCTTCATCTGCCACCGGGAAAGAATGTCCACCTTAGGCGTCTGTGGTGAGGACTAAATAAGACAAGGCCTGCACAACAATCCGCACGGTACCTGCCTCTTGGGAAAAGCGCAGGAAATGTTAGGCTCTATTTTCCTTGGCGTCTGTTATTCCAGGCAGCTCAAGGACCTCAACCAGGACCTCTAACTGAGCGATCCTGCAGTGTCTCCCGACCGACGGCGCACTAGGCCGGGCTTGGAGATGGCGTTCTCGGTTTGGCATAGACGGTCCAGCAGAGGAACCAGCCGGCCCCGGGTGGCCAGTCCTGCGGCAGGGGCTGTGCGTCCCGCGGTCGGAGTGAAGACGGACTGCAGGACGGACTGCAGGACGGAGGCTTCCCGGCGGGCAGTGAGAGCCAGCGCGGGTTCTGGAGCAGGGGAAGGCCAGGATTAAAGCGCTCTGGGGCAGGCCCGGGAGCACCAAGGAGAGGCTGCCGCCTTGCATCAGCACAGATTCCGTGATGTTCTGCAGACGTCTCGGGGCTGCTGGGCTTTACGGGAACCCACAAGAAAGGAAAGGGCCAGGGGTGAGGGCAAGGCGGGGGCGGGCGAGGGCGCGAGGATGCGCTCGCACGCCCCCTCCGGGCGGCGCCAACCCGGGCCTGGGCGCGCCGGGGGCGGCGGAGGCCACGGAGGAAGCTCCCGCTCCCCTTCCCCCACCCCCTTTCCACCCCGCATTACTGGAAGGATCGAGTGGGAAAGACCCAGAAGCACCCGGATTTTCGAGCGCTGGGTGGGGGAGGGCCGGGCAGCCGCTGCCGCTCAAAGGAAAACCAAAAGTGTGTCTGTTCACGCTGCTCAGACACGCGGCTGCGCGGGGGACGGCGCTGGGCGCACGGGGCGCCCCTCCCTTTGCAGCCCCCCAAGATCTCGCTAGGGCGCCTCGGGGCCCGCCTGGCCTGCCTTCCTTGCGCCCGGGGCCTTGGGCGCGGGGAGGGGGCGGAGAGGCGACGGGAACGTGTCACGATTTCTTCTTTTGCAGCCCCCCGCCCCCACTCTGAGTTTGCTGGGGTTTGCTGCCGCCGCTGGGGACCGGGCTGATCCGTTTTGCGTCAAAGCACTGCATTTACTCAGTCCTGCTGGGAGAGGCGCGTAAACACCCAGGCAGGACAACGCAGGGATTTTTTAAAAAACAACACCACCCAGCACCCACGGCCGGCGTGCGTCCACCCGCCCCAACCCCACCCGGGCCCGCGGAGCTGGGGACTCTGCTTGGCGCGCGGTGACGGCGGTGCGAGGAGTCTTCGGCCCGCCTCCCCTCGCTGAGCGCGTCCTTGGGGATGGCGCTCAGGACATAATGTGTTTTATGGTCGTAAACAATGACCCCGAGTATTGTTTGGGATTACGGTATCTTGGGGCCATTGGGGCGACCAGATGCCGCCAGCCGTCCAGGAAACGCCTGCGCTTTATATAGAGCCCCGGGAACGCTTCGAATTCCCGGCTCTATTTTTCTTTCCTAGCAACACCTTCACTTTACAGATCGGGAAACTGAGGACTCGAACTGTGGTGTGTTAGAGCGCCCGGCGTTTAACAGTCCGCTGAGGACTCTTAAGCAACACGTCTTTCCATTAAGGGCCCTGGAGAGTGCAGAAGGCGCCACTGAACAGTTGGGTAAACTGAGAGTATGGCAGAGCCTGTACCAGAAGCCACTTTCCTTGGCTCCTAGAACAGTGCTCTTCCGGTCACACTCCATCATCCTGCAGAGGACTGAAGAAGTTCCTGCGCTGGCCGGGGCCTTAGACAGTCACCTGGTCCAACACCATTTTACAGGGGGAAACCGAGGCCCAGAGAGGTTCAAGGACTCGTCCAAGGTCTCACAGCTCGTAAATAGCACAGTCAGGCGTTCAGACTCCAAAGCCTGGGCTCTTACCCGGCACCTCTCCCCGCCCCGCCCAGCAAGGCGGGAAGACCCAGGAGTGCGAACCACCCGCGCCCTGAACTTCGCTCCAAACAGCTGAAGACAATGTTGGGGCACACCCTCTCCCGCTCGCCGGCCTCCCTCCTTCCCTGTTTTTTTTTTTTTTTTAATTGTTAACAGCCTGGAGTTTGCCCAGTTCCTCCTATTAGATGCGTTCTAATTGTCCGGAATGTCTTGGCGGGTTAATTTCGTCTTCAAGGCTACTCCTAACAAATTAAATGTAGGGCCGGCGGAGGAAAAAAGGAAGCAGTGGGCAGCCCGCCACGGAGGGAGAAGCAGGCAGCCGGGCCCCGGCCCGCGGCGCCGCGCCCCGCCAAAGGCCGGCCACAGGGCGGCGCGGGGAGCCTGGGGAGCCTGCGCGCCCAGGGCGCCCGGGCACCGGGCGGCGCCGCGGAGGGCGCCGAGCCATCGCGCCCGACCGCGCCCTTCCCTGCCAGCGGCAGTGCGCGTCCGGCTCCCGGCCTCGCGGTGGCGCCTCCCGAGGCCGCCCGGCTCGCTCCTCGGGTCCGTGATTTTTGTTTCCAGACACTGCGCGGCGGCCCCGCGCCCAGGCCCGGGCGGAGGCGGGAGCCGGAGCGGCGCGCTCGTGAGCGGGCGAGGGAATCCCTCTCCCCCCACGTCACCCGAGAGCGAGGAAACCCGCACTCACGTCCTCTAACGCAAATGACCATCTTTGGCAACGTGCGCCAATGGAAGAGACCAAGGGCGCTGGGGGTGGGGACCGGGTTGGGGGAGAAGACGCGGTGCCTCGGCTTCCCCGGAGCGCGCGGCCGGACCGCGCCGAGGCCCTGCCACCGCCTTCCTGCCTCGCTCCGGGGCCGGCAGCTGGCGTCCGCGCTGCCCGCCGCCTCCCGCTTCCCTTCCTCCTCCTCGTCCTCCTCCCCCCCCCCACCTCCCCGGGCGCGCTCCTCCCCGCAAGGTGGAGTCTGGGGTTGACGTGAGTGAATCCACATGGTCCGGGGGCTGGATAATAAAGAGTGTGGAGTTGAACTCGTGCCACTGTAGTGACTCATCTCGGGCAGAGCGCAGGGGCTCCGAGCGCGCGGCGCAGGCGGGCAGAGGCAGGGCCCGCGAGCCGATCGGCGAGGCGCGGGCGCCGGGAAGGAGAGCGGGGGGCCCCCCGGGACCGGGTGCCGGAGCCGCGTCGCTCGCCGCCCTCCGGCTGGGCTGGAAGTTCACGGGCGAACGTTCCAGGCGGCGCGCCAGGGGCCCGGGACGCGCGCGGGCTGCTTCGCTCCTTCTGGCCAAGTGTCCGGCAGCCCCGAAACGCAGGCAGCGGGTCTAGCCACAGGAAGTTTATGCTGGGGCCCCTTTTCTAAAAGGAGGAAATAGCAGAAGTTTCTCCAAGCGGACAGCCTCCTCTCGCCCGCCCTCCCTCTTTCCTTATCTCTGCAGTCTGGGGCCCCCAGACCCGGCAGGCAGGGCTCGCGGGACTCCCATCCTTTCTGCATTTTCAGCTTTTGCTTTGGACGTCGGTCCCGGTGGGGGCGGGAGGCCGCGCGCGGGGGAGGGATCGAGGGACGCGCAGACTTTTTAGAGGGAGGGACCGGGTGGACAACTGGTCCCGTGGTGCTTCCCGAGCCGTAGAGCGGTGCGGCGACAGGCGCTCGGGGCGGGGGGGTCCTGCCTCGCGGGGGTCGCTGCCTTGCGCTCCGCGCCCGCCCCCGGTGCTCTAGGGCGAAAAGCGCGAACGCTCGGGCCAGACCCCGGGGCGCGGCCGGCGAGCGAGGGAGCGCGCAGCAGCCAGTGCGCGGCCGCGACGAGGGCGGGGGAAGACAAACACCCTGTTTCCTCTCGGGCTCCCACCGCGGATCATGTTCCAAGATTATCCCGGGAACTTTGACACCTCGTCCCGCGGCAGCAGCGGCTCTCCTGCGCACGCCGAGTCCTACTCCAGCGGCGGCGGCCAGCAGGTAGGTGGCAGCGTCGGGTGCACCTGGCGGCGCGGGCGGACCCCCGCCCTCCTCTCGGCGCCGCTGCCCTGTTTTCTTCTTTTCTTTTTCTTGACTTTGCGAGGAAATACCTTCTGGCCGTCCTTCCAAGTTCTCCAGTCTCATCCTGTCCTGTTCCCCCACTTTTTTTTTTTTTTTAAGTTGGAGCAGAGAGAGGGCTTGAAGAACCAACAGATCTTTCCCTCCCCATCTTGTCCATCTTATCCAGGAGTTGCAGGTCCCCTTCCCAGGAACCAGTTATCTCCTTTCCCAGGGAACATCCACTCCTCCGTCCCTCTCCCCCTCTCTCCCCGTGGTGGACAGACAAGAAAGTCGGGAAATATCTGCCCCTCGCGTCATCCAGGGGCGCGCTCCTCCTGGGAAGGCCCGCTCGCTCCCTTCCCCCAGTCTCCATCAGCCTCGCTTCTGAAGAAGGGTGGGGACGGGCAAACATGGTGGGGCTCTTTCCGAGTAATCCAGAGCGAGGGCGACCGTGGCTGCCCAGGAAATCAGGTGCGAAGGTCAGGCGGGAGGAGGCCAGCCTTGATTGGCGCGGGTGGCTGCCCCTGTGCCCCGCACCCAGCCCCTCTACGGATCCTGGGCAGGAGCATGCCCTGCCCCTAGGCCCCTAGAAGGGGGCGGCTTGAGGGTCTGGGGCTTCCCTGGGCAAGGAGGTCCAGCAGAGAGAAGTGCACAGAACAGACCTCGCTTAGGCTCCTGGGTAGTTCTGGAACCAGAAAAACAACTTGTTTCTAAAGCAGCTCAACTGGTTTGCTCTGGAGGGATTGTGTGTGCTCTCTGCGTGTCTAGAAATACCAAAAGGTGCTGCTGGGGTGATGGTGGTGGAGTGCCCCCCAGGTGGGGTTAGCAGCCTATCTACAGGGCCCACCTCAACCTGAAGCCCACCTTGGGCAGGATCCATGGAGCTTAGGGAAGTTGGGTAGAGCAAGAATTGCTCCAGTAAGGCGGTGGTCTTGGCCTCTAGAAGCAAGGCAGCCAGGAGAGGCTGGGGTGGGACCCCAGGGAGGGGTGGACTCAGTTGGGGAGGAGAATGGAAACATGGCTCTTGTTTGGCCCTGACCTGATACCTCCCATACCTGGTGATCCCCCAAAGTGGCTCTGCCTTGTGTCGCCTCTACCTCCTCTGCTGCACCCACATGCATCCCCTGTAGGAGCCTCCTCTGGAGTCTGCACATTTGAGAGTGCAGGCAGGACAGCCTTAGGAACGAACGAAGATGGTGAATTTAAAATCTCATCTAGAAGTGGTTCGCTCTGCTTGCTTTCCAGGCATGCTTGTGGGGCTTTTCTGAATTCAGGCAGCACTAGGCAGTGGCATGGAGTCATTTGTACCTGCCCCCCTTCAACCTCTCCTTCAACAACCCCCCTTCCTTTTATCAGAAGGGGATGTTTGATTTCTTCCCTGTTGCTTTCCCTGCCCTTTCTGGGGCAGTGATGGTTTAAACGTTTCATTCCCGCCTCCCGGCTTCAGCTCCTGGGGCCCCGTGTGGGAAGCCAGTCCAGACATCAGTGCCCTGACTGAGTAATCTGTGTCACTGGGGCTTTGAGCCCAGGATGTGAGCGGAGGCAATTCCCTGTTTTGGAAGAAAATCAGACAGGAAACCAGCGCTAGGAAGAAGGAAGAGAACTCACTCCAGCAGAGCGTAATGGGGCCTCATTACCGAAGCAAAAAGCAGCTGTTGGCCAATTCCTGGCATGCTGAAACACAGGAGGATTTTGCAATTAGCAATAACCAGTGCACGGGGTGCTCGCCCATCTACTTGCCTGGTCAACCCAGCGGCAGGAGTGAGGCTCCTTCCCGAACAGAGGGATTGGCAAAGTAATGCCACTTTAGCCAAGTTTGTCTGCCTGCCTGGCCCTGGGGGTCTTGGGGGGGGGGTTGGGGAGGGTTTTTCCATCACCTCTCCAACTTTGAGCACAACTGACCTGAGAGCTTTTGTTATTTCACAAGTCTGTGCTGTGACTCCACCCAATCTCAGGCTCAAGGTAACATTATTACATACCAGATAAAACCTGTAATCAGTTTATTTCCCTCTGCTTCCTTGAGTGGGAGACTCTCAGGGCAGTTAGTGGCTGGGTCTTTCTCCCTTAAGGCTCCTCAGTGGACCAATCCTTGTAAGATCCTGGATTTTCCTTGGGGAAGGGAACATTCTATTTTCCAGGGTCCAGTATTTCTGGTCAGTTTCATTGCTGCATGCTCAACCCAGAGCTTTCCTTTAGCCTCCTCTTGAGCTTCATAAAGTTCAATCTTAACACACATCAGTGAGTTGGAGTGACGTTTGGAGGGGCTTGATAACTCATCTTAAAAGCTGCTCTTCTTGACTATGGCTGGAACGCGAAGCATGAAAAATATTTCCTGTCCCAGTTATAGTTTTAATCTCAGAGGTTGATCGTTGGTGATTTTGTTTTGTCAGTGATAGGTGCGCATATCTCCCCTTCCTGGAGTTTTTTTGGATGTTGTTTTCTCTCTCCTATCCACTCTTTCCTAGGAAAACACCTCCTAGACAGATGCCTGCCTGCCTGCTTGGCTCTTACGGTCTCAGGCTCTGAGCATTACGCAATCCAGCCAGTTGCACAAACATAGGTCATTTCATAACTTGTTTTCATCAGCTGGGCCCCCTTTTTATAAAAAAGCAAAACAAAAACAAGACCCAGAACTTTTCCAAGGTCTGCCGTTTGTCTGTTTCGCCGATAACTTGTGAAAATAAATCAAGGAGGATATTTCCTTTGTGAAAGCAAGGAATACCAGGCGAACTCTCTTTTCTCCAGCAACCTCGCCCTCCCAAGACGCACGCGTGCACACACACACACATACACACACACACACACACAAAATTCCCCGGAGTGAACTTTTGCCAACTGTACCAGGCTGGGACATTCCTCACATCAAAGAACTTTTACCAGAAATGACTGTGATTCCCAAGTCAGCTCCAATTGTACCTCTCTAGTGCCCCCTAGAGGACATTCTTAGAAGCACCATCTTGGGATGTATTTTTCCAGCCTCAGCAAGCGTTAACTTGGTTTTCAGAATTCTTAGGAATTTTTCTTTTTGATTAAGGACAAATAAATGCCATATATTTAGCAGGGATTAGTTATGACTTGATTTCTAAATGTAGTTTCCTTTTTAAAATTTTCTATTGCTCTAAATAAAGCCTGATTGAAAAAAGGGGTACTTTTATCTTTTCCTATTTTGATGCCTGTCTGTTCATCAAGTGCCCACACCACGTCTTCCAATCCCCCAGGCTGGCTTTCTTGATGTGCTTGTTTCAGGACACTGGGGTTGTTTTTTGAGGAGGGGGTAAGGGTTCAAAATTGATGGGAAGGTCAAAGGTATACTGTAAGGGTCTGGTGTTTTTCTTCTTTTTTCTTTTCTTTTTTTGTTTGGCCTTGATCTTAACAGATGTTGTAGATTAGGATCAAACAAAATGTTATCCCAGGAATCTGTCTGTTCCACTGATTCTTGATGGTGGAAGCCAGTGCCGCGTTTTCATCAAAGTGAATGGGGTGAGGTAGCAGCCATGTATTGTCTGAGTGGCAGTTGACTTTTCCTACCCAAAATCCTGAGTGCATTTCCATTACTTATTTCTGCCTGCCGCAGTGTTCGAGGTGAGTGAGAAGTTAGGAGATGTGCTTTTTCTTTTCTTTCTTAAGCCAAATGCACCAGATTTGTATGTCCAGATTCCTGTTAGATGCACTCCTTGAGGAGACGCGATACTTACTCGATGGCCGTGGCTATTGCTAAGACTCAGGGAAGTCTTGCAGTGCCCCCTCTTTGGGAATTGTCTTCAGCCAGTTGCCAACTCTTTTGAAAATCTTCCCTGCTAGAAAATCTTTGTCCTTGGACGGCAAATTTGATTTTTTTTTTTTTTTTTTGAAAAGAACTAACTCTGCCAAATAAGGTCTGAGTGATCAGGCTGGGTCCAAAGCAGAATATAACCTTGAGTCCTGCCAGTCTCAATCTCGGGTATCTGGCTGGGAGAGTGTACCCCAAGACCAGGCACTCCTAAGCAGGCCCCCCTGAGGACAGCCAGCACGTCTGCCACCTCTGCCTTAGATTTCTTTCCCTCTGTTAAACAGAAATAAAGATACTGATTTTGGGAATTCAGGAAGCTAACATTCTGGTCTATTTGTCGAAAGAAAGAAAAAACACAACAAAAGATCCCCATGACTTTGTGGACACGTCTCATCTGTGGTGGGGGTGTGTGGTATCTTCTGGTAGCCACGTTTCAAAATGATGACAGCCGCCCTGATGGAGGCAAGTCACATCTTTTACTGTTCCAAACCCCACTTGGCAGCTGTATCCTCTAGCATCTCCCTGGCCCGGAGAGGGACCGTGCCAGACTTCTCTCAGCCCAGCACTCTCTTGTGGCACTGCGGCTTCCTTCCCCAGCCTTACCCTCCTGGGGTTCTCCAGGAAGATGAGGTGACACGCCTTTCTCATTGCGTGCAGAGCTGCCCCAGGCATGGGGGTGGGTACAGAAGGGGTTCACAGAACGGCGGAGAGAATGTTCCAGGGCTTAGCGGCGAGGCTTCTGGCCAGAAGGGTCTTACTGGAGTTTCTTTCCTTGGGAGTCCCTGGGAGGAAGGAAACCAGGCTGCCTGGAGGATGAGCCATTTCAGCCACTTTCTTCTGTCCCTGCTTTGCCCTGGTAGTTAGGTGAAGGAAGATGGAGTGGTTTCTTGAGAGAGGAGAGGCTGCCGAGGCAGGCCACCTCCTGTAAATCCCGGGGCCATCGGCAGTTGGCAGTAGCAGTTTTCCTTGTGACACATCCTCAGATAGGTAGGATTGTGGGAATGGGACTGTGTGGTGTCCAGTGCAGAAGTGGTGAGGAGTGGCTGTGTGCCCTGTAAGTGGCTTTGGAGAACATCCAGAAGTCAGTAAAAATATAGAGAGTGGAGGCAAACTGGGCCTCCATGAGGGTATTACAGGAAGCAGGAGGCGGCATTTGCCCTGACCCTCCCCTCTCCCCCTGAGCCAGTCTCCTGGGATGTTGAAATTTGCCTGGCCTGTTTTGGCAATTTAAAAAGGGGTTCTTAAAGAAAAACAACCCAGTCCCTTCCCAGACACGGACAGTCACCTCTGCCTGGTAATGCAGGTCCCCGAGGCCACAGGGAGGCTTGCCTTGAGAGTTTGGAGGCCCCGTCAGGAATCACTGATGGCGAAATGCCCGGCCAAGGGCAGAGGCCAAGGGTGCCACGCCTGGCTTCTAGCTCCACCGCCATTTCTGCCCAGCTCAGAAGGCTCCGGGCTAACCCTCTATCCCATCCGTGCCTGTGGGGCCCAAACCCTGGTGCCAGAGCCTTCTGCAGAAGGCCGCGGTGTGACCCCCATCTCTGAAATCTGGGCCCTGTTGTTGAGGACAGACAGGTCATTTTCCCAAGTCAACTACTGAGCCACGGGACCCTCTCTGACCTGAGGAGGTTGGGGTGGCCCTGTGGTCTGAGTTTTCTTCTGGGTGATGGGGGAAACACATACATTTTCCCTGAGCACCCCATGGCACCCTTAGATCCAGGTACCACTTGGAAAAGGCGGTCCTGGTGCCCAAAGACCAGCAGCAGGGCCTGCACCCAGGCTCGAACGTCAGCCTCGGGGTCTGGAGATTCAGACCAAGCAGCCAGAGCCATCCCTGGCTTCTGGATTTTTTGTTTTCTTATTTGTTCTCTGTATTCTTTTCCCTCCAGCCTGAGCCTAGCAGATGAGAGTGAACTTCTAGGACAGGGGGTCAGGGAATTATGGCCTGAGTCCTTTTGTAAATAAAGCTTAGGGGACCCAGCCCCACCTGTGTTTAGTTAATGTCCCTGGCTGCTTTCATGCTACAGCAGCAGAGTTGAGTAGTTGTGACAGAGCCTGTGTGGTCCCAGAAGTCTAAAATGTTTACTACCACGCACTTTACAGGGGATGTTTGCTCTAGGGGGCCGGTGGGGGCTGCTTTGTCCCTTTTCAGGCCTTCTTGCCCACCCAGAGGTGGACAGGGTGACACTGGTATGTCGAGCACTTCGAGGCTTTGCCAGGCAGGAATGCCACCCAGCCACCCAGCATCTTCCATCCTGTCCCTAGAGGAAGAGCCTCCAAAGGGGCTGGAGGGCACCGGGAGGGGGAGGTGGGAGGGAGCCAAGTTAGGTGCCACCCACCCTCAACACACACCTGGAGCTGCAGCAGGGCTGGAAGTGCCCTACTGCTCCCAGCTGGGAGGCCCTGTCTTGCTTTCTGTTTATTGTGAACTCATTCACAGAAAACTGTGGTCTGTCCCTCATGTGACATTTGGCCGACTCTGGGGTTCCCTTGCTGTCCGAGAATGCCAGGCTAACTTCTGGGGCCAGACTGCTAACCTCACCACTGCGTTCCCACCCCCATGACACTTTCTGCATAATACATTCAGAGCTGAGACAGGACACATCTGCCAGATCTAATTTAAACTTTTGTGTGTCTCCCGGAGAGGCTTCTCTTGGAGACAAAAGCATTCTTTACCAGAGCCCCAGTCCCCTCCGGGGACGGGACATTGTTTTCCTTGCAGTTTGGAGCCAGCTTTAGCCAGACTGCTCTATCTCCCGCCTCAAGCAAGGTGCACATGCATTTCCGAGGCAGTTATTACCTACTGCCTTGTTTTTATTGCTGGCTTGTTTTGTCTAGACCAAGCTGATTGCCGCAAGGAATCTGGCTGGTGTGTGCCGAGAGCACATTCTGGAGACCTGCTGTCCACAGAGCGAGGGCACTGGAGGGCCCCGAGAAGTTCCGAGAGTCACCCACTTATTTCTAAGCCTCTCTGCTGCAGGCTTTTGGCCTGCTTCCCCAAGCCTAAAATGGGAGGGATTTTGCTTGTTGGAAGGGGAGTGCATATCTTGGGTGCTTTCCTGAAAGGAAAGCTGACAGATCCCCCACGGGAGTGGGGTGACATCCAGCCATCGTTCTGGACGCCACGGGCCCTTCAAACGTAGGCCAGCCTGCTGAGAACGAACCTGACGCAAGAGGAGAGATGGAATAGAAATGTTGGGTGCTTCCCTGGAGTGGGAAGCTGGCGATTCTCCCAGCAGCCACCCTGTGCGATGATGAGAGGTGATGAAGGTGCTGGTGATGAGGATACCATCTTCTTTTGTCTGGAGCAGGGTTTTGCAACACTGGCTGCACGTTAGCCTGCTCCGTGGGAGCTTTTAAATAATACCACTATCAGGGCCCCACCCTTAACCAGTGATTTCAGAGTGTAATGGTGAGGCCCGGCCTTGGAGTTTTCTCAGAGCTCCTCAGAATGTTCTGATGTGCAGCCAGGCCCGAGAGCCACTGGAGTGTGCTTTACAGCCTGTGATTACCTCTTCGAGTAGCTGCTTATTTCCTCCTCATGACACTGTGTGACTTTGGGAATCCGTCCTCAGTGATTCGTCAAGGGCATGGCACTTAGTGACCGAGCCAGGCCTCACTCCCAGGCGTCCTGACTCCAGGTGCTGTGCTGGACTCCACCCTCCTCCAGCAGCCTGTGAGATAAAGAGCCGTGTGGGACGTGGTGCTTCTGCACACGCTCATCTGTGCCCACGTGTTCTCACATGCTCTGCCCCCTCACAGCCCAGGCTGGTGGTCCTTTCTTTCTCCTTGAAGGCCGTTTCCCACTTGGATCCTTCCTTGTCCACCACATCCTTCCCTCTTTCACATACACACCCACACATGACTGTTTCTTTTCGGTCAGCTCCTGACAAAGCCCAGTTTTGCCTTCAGAGGTCCAGCTCGGCATCCATTGCTCTGTCAGCTCTCCTCATGGAATCCCAGAATCCTTCGCACTGCATGGCTTTCCTCAGGCAATCCCAGAATCCATTGTGTTGAACAGCTTTCCTCATATACTTTTATTTTTTTATTTTTATTTTTTTAGATTTATTTATTTTATTTTATTTATCCCCCCCTTGCTGCTTGTGCTGCTGTGTCCATTCGCTGCGTGTCTTCTCTGTGTCTGCTTATCTCCCCCTTGCTGTGAGGTCTTGCCGCATCAGCCCGCGGCGCCACGCAAGCCGGCCTGCCCTCACAAGGAGGCGCTGGGAAGCGAACCTGGGGCCTCTCATAT
>JAQZBX010036624.1:0-24105 GCA_029593785.1 Cabassous unicinctus
ATCATCAAAGTATTACTACTAACTATAGTCTGAATCTTCCTCCCCTACACATTTTTTAAAGGATTTATTTATTTATTTACTTTTATCCATTTTTCCCTTCCCCCATTTTTGCTGTTTCTGTGTCCATTCACTGGGCAACTCTCTGTGTCCATTTCCTGCCCTCTCTTCTCATCCTTCTCCTGTCTTCACTGGGATTTGATCCTCAGAATCTCTGATGTGGGAGATAGACTTCCTACTACCGCCTGTGCCACCTTAGTTCCTGGTTTTTTGGTGCATCTCAACCTGGTTCTACCTTGTGTCACTCTCCTGTTATGTCATCGTCTTGCTGTGTGGCTTGTGGGGCCTGGCAGTGCACCCATGCATGAGGCCTGGTGGCTCACCCACTCACTGGGCTTGGCAGTGCACTCATGGATTGGTCCTTGTGGCTCACTCACAGACAGGGCCTGGTGGTACACCTGCAAACAAGGCCTGGGTTCTCACCTGTGGATGGGGCCTGGTGGCTCATCACTCATGGGGCCTGGTGGCATACCCACACATGGGGCCTGGCAGCTCACCCATGGATGGGGCCTGATGGTTCACCCTCTCATGGGGCCTGGCATTGCACCTGCACATGAGGCCTGGTGGTCCATGTGTCTTCAATATTTTTCTTTTTTTTTTTAATTTTTACTGGGAGGTCCCAGGGGTTGATCCCAGTTCCCTCCATATGGGAGATGGATGCCCAACCACCTGAGCCACATCCATCCCCCTGTTATATCTCTTAAGGCTGACCAAAGATACCCAAAGTTACAGTCTTTTCCCATACAGGATGGTCATATAATAAATCAGGCTTAGTTTATCCCCAGCATTCTAAAAACCAGACCTAGAGAGAAAAACTAGGTCAGGGAACACATGCATGGTTTCTAATATAGTGAATATTTAGCCTACCCTGATTATCACAAAACCAGGACAGTGAGAATATTCACATGGATCTCATTTTTGAGCTTTTCCCTCTGTATGCATGTGTGTTATGTAAGGGCAAGTACAACTTTAAAAATGAGAAAGTCTTTATTGTCCCTATTGAACATAAGGGAAGAGACAATCTTCTCCCCCCCATCTCTCCAAGTATTTACTTAAAAAAAACAAAACAAAAGAAAAACAACCCATAGTTGTAATACCACTTTCTTTGTCCTTTTGAAATGCTTATATTTGAAATGTGTGTACAAGTTTAAATGAGTCCCTTGAAAATTTTACCACACAAGTTAAGAAAGAATGGAAGCCATTTCTTTGATGTAATCAAAGCATATTTCTCCCATTTCCTGATAAGTGATGAGCATAACTTCTAGAGGTGGAGGTTTAGTGGAGTGTGTCCCTGGCTCCAAATGTAAATCTACCTCTGGTCTTGAAGATATGAGAAATAACTTGAGAATATGTATAAAATTTGTTGTATCTGCTTTAGATTTATTTCTGTATTTCAATCTCTTTGCAGATTCCTTGTGATGCATCACATTTTGCTTTAGTGTTTATTCAATGCTAAAATTATTTTTCTTTCTCTTCTACCTTTGTAGAAAGCTTTTCTGGGCAGGGGGGGATGATTTTGTTTTTATTTATATTTCCTCAAGTGTTACTGGCACCTAAACTAAAATATATCTTGAATTGAAGACATTACCTTACCCCAAACAAGTGTAAGTTATATCTCCTCCAATTTCAAAATCTTAAGTAATGACTCCGTTAGGCATCCAGGAATTAATACTTGAAACCCCCTTTCAGCATCACAGGAAACCCAATAAAGCATTGTTACTCTCTCTGCACTGAGTACTATTATCCTTCATCACCTCCCAATCTTACATGCACACATGCCCACACATCATTCATTTTCCTTCAGTGTCAGTTTAAATGTTTTCCTTTTGAATTTCTCCTTTATCAGAACTCCCTCCTATGTTAGGCTTTTCCTTCTCTGCCAAGTTTTCTTAAACAGAACACTACTTCATCTTCAGGCAATACTTGTATTTTGTCATTACATGTTTATTTATTCATTCATTTCATTGTCTCCCATCTTCCCCATGGAACCAATTGCAGAAAAATAAACCCCAGAATCTTAAAATAAGAGAGGGCCCTCTGACCATTACATATGAATTAAATTCCAGAGGAATTCCTTCTCACCAATAACCAAATCTGCCCTAAGATAGCCTGCCCCACATGGCAGCAGTGAGATCACACAATTATCTGCAGATTAAAATTCATTTTCAAAATAAAAGAGGTTCATCTCTCCTGGGGAAAATTCTCACAGTACTCACCTGGACTCACAGAGTTGGAAAACCCAGGAACACTGGGTCATTATTGAGGATGCTATCACCACATTCCAGAGCTCAGAGCTTCTTTCATTTTTTATTTTATTAGAGAAATTGTAGGTTTACAAAACAATCATGTATAAAATGCAGGATTCCCATATACCACCCAGAAACAACAACCTACATTGGTGTGGAATATTTGTTGCAATTTATGATAGCACATCTTAAAATTGTACTGTTAATAAATGTTCATGGTTTAACTTATGACTCAATGTTTGTGTATCATAGTACTATACATATAGATTTGTTACCACTTATACAATCTAACATTTCCCCTTTGATTCATATTCAGATCTATATTTCAGTGCTGTTAATTGTGTTCAAAATTTGCTACCATCACCACCATCCATTGCCAAAACATTTCCATCATTCTAAATAGGAACCCTATACATTTTAAGCCTTATTTTCCCATTCCCTCTCCCCACCTCACCTCTGGTAACCTCTCTTCCAGATTGTGACTATGAATTTGCTTAATTTTTCAAATCAAGGAGATCATACAATATTTGTCCTTTTGTGCCTGTCTTATTTCACTCAACACTATGACTTCAAGTTTCAACCATACTGTCACATTGAGGCAGGTTAGTATAGTGAAAGAGGGAAGGTATATCATGCCCAGCCATGTTGGCAGACAACATGGCCTGCAGATCACATGGCACTGAGACCTCACCCAGAAAACTCCTGAGGGGAAGGCTGCCAGAGAGATCCCATGAGACCATGGCCATATGATCCCATTTGGAACAAGATCCCATTTGGAACAAGATCCCATTTGGAATGAGATCCCATTTGAGGTCAAGGGGAAGCCCCTGAAACCATCAAACAAAAGGCCTCTCCATTGGCTCCCTGAGAGCTAACAGGTGGGGCAACCAAACAGAACAGTAAACAACTGGGGATCCTCCTCAACTTGATGAAGGGGAGGAATAAAAGTCTTTAAAAAAGGCCTAACTTGGGGTCCCACATGTGCTTCTCACGCTGCAACACACCTGCAGTACATGTCTAGGACTGTATACTCTTGTTTCTTAAACTCTTTACACCCTTGCATACCCTATGGCATGACCTTAAATTCTTTTATGTGATGTAAGCCAAGAAACTAGAAGCCCAGAACCCATATATCAGGATTCCTTTCCTTTTTACAGCTGAATAATATTCCATTGGATGTACATACCTTGGTATATACCTCATTTTTAAATCCACTCATTGATTCATGGACACTGGTTGTCAAAGTTTCTTTCATACTCTAGAAAAATCACTATTGATAGCAACTCTTTTTGCTCTTACTAACTTCATTGGCCATGCATAAAAAGGGTGCACCCTGTTTACCTTGAATGCCAATGAGGAAAAATCTAAGCAAAGTATGACTAAAGAAAAAAAAAATTTCCCTCTAATTATGTAAAACATATATCTACAGATAATGAAAATAGGCTATATCTTTTTGTTCTGTAATTGCTCTAAAATATCTAAAATCAACCTTCATTCCTTTTCCCAGAGGTCTCACTGTTTTGTGGATTCTGGTTTTGGGGAGGGGGCAATACTGTAGAGAACTTTCAGAAAAAGGATCAGTTCTGTTGAAGACTTGTAACACTACCAACATTCTCTCAGGGTTGGAGCATCAATGTTGTTCTGTATAAGTACAAATAGTTATGCTGTCAATACATATTTCATGGGAAGCTATTTTTCATGCATCTAGTGTGCATATATTTTATCAAGGAATAAAAATAACATAGAACACAGATCTTTTTGATTCAGAATTATCTGGTATCATAAAGATTTTACAATGCTGCAAGTCTTATATATTAGGAATTCAAAGGAATGAATTATCCAGTGTCATTATGGATTTGACTATAAATATACAGTGTTTCAACTATTTTAAAATAAAATTAAAAATTTAAAGGTCTTTGGACATCTCCTGAGAGAAATAAAAAGAAATGAATTGTAAAGAAAAATCAAGCAATATATTTAAATTTGGGGTAAACATATTTGTTTCCAAAGGGAACAGTTTTGTCTTTTACTATCTTAATAATAGTCTTCTGAAATTTTAAAAGAAAAATGTATGCTGTAGTCTTTTAATAGTAAACATTTATGGTTATAAATTTCAATATTATTGTTCTATGTCTTAATGTAAATATGTCTTTTTATTCAAATGTAATGATTTTTAAAATTTGTTTCTCAGATACTATTGAGCACTGGCAGACATGTTATTAGTGGTTGGATATGCAATTATAAGAAAAAAGACATGTCCTACCCTTCCTGACTTTAATATCTAAACATACAAACAATTGTTTAATTTCACATTGTGTTAGTATTTGAACATAAAGTTCAGGATGTTAGCAGAGAGGTGTGTCAAAGGAGCTGTGGTCTCATCTGAAGGCTTGGCTTGGGGAGGATCTGCTTCCAAGCTCTTTCATCTGGTGTTTGGCAGCATTTAGTTTCTCTTAAAGGAACTGTTGGACAGAGGAACTTGGTCCATGGCTTTTGGCTGCTGTTCTCATTTCCTTGCCAACTGGACCCTTCCACATGGATGTTTGCTTCATCAAATCTTACAAATTGAGAGGACAATAGAGTCTGCTAGCAAATTGGAATTCACAATTTTTTTGTAACCAAACAGGAAGTGATTAATCTCTCCTTTTGCTGCATTCTATACATTATAAGCTATTCACTAGGTCCAGCCCTCCATTAAGGAGAAGATATTACACCAGGATGTCAATCCCAGGCAGCAGGGATCTTTGTTAGTCTTTTTGTAAATCTGCCTACCATCCTGTCTTTCACAAGCTCTGGTTGACATGGGGTCAGCCAGCAGCTAGACTTCCTGCAGACTCCTTGCTGGATCAAATGTCAGTTTTTAGCTTTTGCCTCTCTCTTTTTAATTTCATAGTCCTTTTACTGATCAAAAATGTCTTTTATTCCATAGGAATTTGTTGAGAGCATAATGAGTACCTTGCATTGAGCTAAGGGCAAAATATTGAGGAATGATCTATATGTGGCCCCAGGTGCTTCAGTCTTTTGAAGGGGAGTATGGTTCTTCTACCTGCAACAAATGAATTTCTGGAGTTCCTGGCAGCTTCTGGAATCTGATAAATGTCACATCTGAGATGGCCAGAAAAACTAAAATTTTCTGGCACCATTCATCTCTTTGTAAAATTTAAAATTTTATTGTTCAGCAATCAGAATTTTGACCTATGTTTTCCTTCAGTTTATTATCTGCTTTTTTAAATTTGTTACTCAGGGATTGTACATCCCCTTATTCTGGTGTGTTTGGGGACATGAAAAGACCAGAGGATGTCTCCTCTGAGAACTTAATTTTTATGTTTTAGTTTTGCTCATCGCATGATGGAAAGGGTGATAACTGTTGAGAATATCCTCAGCCAAATTCTAATGTGATCTTGACCCCTATTTCCAACCCTAAAACATCACCACAGTCTGATCCTCAGTCTGCAAGTATCCTTATTTAATTATGTTTCCCTGTAGAGATGTTCCCTGGTTTAAAAAATTGCACACAGTGAGATCAACTTGAGGCTAGAGGGGAAAAGGGGAAAATTAGAAAATGAGTGACAAAGTGAGGGACATGCAGATAAATGAAAAGAGAAACCAAAGTCTCTGCACAGGCCCATGATCATTGTGCAGCTAGGACTCTCCTTCCTCTTCCAGCCCATCCCCCACCTCCTCTCTGGCAGTCTGGCTGCCTCCACTTCTATGCCAGGTATTTGGTGCTGGGTCAACAGCCCCATATGGTGACAAGATACATCACTCCAACACTTAGTCCCTGCCATTCCTTTGACCCAATCATAATCCTTTGCCAAACACTCAAGGAGATCTTGTTCTCTGCCCAGCTTTTATGCATGTCCCTTGGTCAGAATGATGGCTTTAGGAAGGATAGCCTAATACCAAATCTACTGGTGTGTGCCAGTGAACATGAGATGCTAGCCTGATAGTCTGTGTAGAAGAGGAGGAGAAGGAGAGTCTGTTGGGTATTTCACATCCCAGTCATCTCAATCTGCACCTGGAAGAATCTGCCTTGTCTTCAATCTATTCCTTAGATTCAGGCATCCCACCTCTCAATCACCCATTAATCCTGCTGATTAAAATTCAAACAAGCCCAACTCCCAACCTATCAGATGCTCCATTTCTGAGGTGAAACATATTTTCCTTCAGCCAAGATCCTGGTCAAAGTGGCATTTTTAGAATCTTAAATCTTTGCAACCAAGGGATGACATGTAAGAGGTTTTTGTGTTTATCATTATGTCCAGGGTCCCTATAAACAAACAATCTGAATAAGAGCAGTTTGACTCTTCTGTAAGCATAACTTCATGAAAGAGAACCCACTGTACCCTCCAGTGGATACTCCCACATTGTAGCCCCTTCTCCTTCAGAGCCCCCAGCCCCATTCATGCTTTACTCATGAGCCATGTCTGGTATTTGGGACACCAAGGGTCAGAGGAAGTCCATTTTCCCTTCAGAAGGTGATCTAATGACCAGCCCCTTTCTCTCCTATCCTTCTCTTCAGATTTTGTGGTGCTGTAACCTCAAGAGGAGCTCAGTCTCAGAGTGAAAAAAGGGACAGTTGACCAAGTAAAAATACAAATGGGTGACCAGTTCCCAAATACAGATATCATTTCCCAGCCTCTGCTATTATGTATGTGGAACTAGTTCAGACCTCTGCATGAAGTAGCCCCATTAGTATCCTTAGACATTGTCTCTATCATAGGTACCTGGGGAGGAACAGGATCCTTTGCTAAGGCCCTTGACTCTGCTCCCCCTTTCCTTCTACCTTGATGCACCCCTTAGTGAATCATAGTGAGTGTAGATAGAGCCTCAACCTCTGAAATGAGCATTGTGGTTCCATGGGTCACTGGGGATCCACTCAGAGAAACAGTGGCACATCCTTGGGATTTCTGTATCATGGGTAAATGTTGAAGCTACATAATTCAAACAAACTCTCCTGGCTAGTGGAATATAGCCACAGGCTGTGGATCCAGAACCTGACTCCAGGGTCTGAACTCTTAACTGTCCCTGGAGTCTGTGTGATTCAGGATGTACCAAAAAATGGAGATACTAGGGGTTCCTCACTTAGAGGATGTTGTCTGAAGATTAAAATATGATGATAATTCCATGATACAGACAGTATGATGCAATTAAAACTAAAGCAGCTACAATAGAGAGAACCATAAGCAGCATGCAACTTCTGGGGCTCTTAACACCAGCCACAGATATCACAGGTTAGGAATCTCCCAGAGAATGTGGAAATGAGAATGCTCATTGAGTGATCCCTCCTCTCTGCTTTGGGTGGACACCAGAAGTCTGCATTGGTGCCAAGTGTTTCAGAGATCCTGATGTGGTACAGAAAATTGAACTTCATAAAAGAATGGCTCACAAGAAAAAGATCAAAACTTATGATGGACTATCATCTCTATCAGACAAGGCAGAGCAGTCACCCCAGTGTTACTCACACCTCCCTCCATTAACTCTCAGACTATGAGCTCCAAGGGGTCCAATATCATGGTCACCATGCCCATCTCAGGCAGAGATTGTCCTTTGTATATTTATTAACATAATTGGAGAGGGACTATCAAGAGGTGTCCAAATAAATCATGTGGATACTCCTCCTTCTAATATATAACAAAATACCTGATTCCTTCTCATCCTGGTGATGAGGGTGAATTAAACCTTCCAAGAAGCTGCCTTCTGTTTTTGTCTGACAGACCATGAACACAAGCATCCAAAGTGACCCAGGGTGGGGTGGAAGTTCCCATTTGGCAGCTAGAGCTTGTAGTTCAATGACACAATACTTGGGCCCTTTTCCTTCACATAACTTTTAGAACTGGGTTCTGATATTCCTCAGGAAAGCTCTTTGGAATTTTGAGATGATTTTACTGTATCAACTTAGTAATTGACCTGTTAACAATGTTGAATCATATTATCTGTGAATGTGGATCTAAACAAATTGCTAAAATTATTGTTTATTTTTAGGATATTAGGGGAAAAATAAATGAAAATCTCTACCCCACATTGGAGGCAGTAAACACTGAGAAAAGTTAATAAAGGAAGTTGAAAATGACAGAGGATGTCTAGTTAAATGGCACTGGAGTAGGAAGGCACAGCTCAGCTCTGTCATAAAATCAATGGAAGAAGTACAAAAAGCTCTCAGAAGGAATTGCTTTGGGGAACTGCAGACCAGGAGAACCTGTGCATTTTCCAGGAGGGTGAGGGATTAAGAGATGAAGAACTCAATGAAAACCATAAGTTACTAGCCCCTACAGATGTTAATGGCACCCATCCCTCAACCTCAAGGTGAACAGCCTGGATAAAATCTATGGATCAATGCAGCCAACTGAGAAGGGAACAGACATCTTCCTTGAGGGTGTGACAGAGAGTGCAGAGTGGTTTCTCTTCAGTGAGTTTGGCCAGCAGAGCCCAGTTGGAATCTCAGCTCTGGCCAGGTCCGAGTTGTGGTCAAGTGGAGGTTGAAAAAGATAACTCCATGGTAAGATTCACCAAAGAGCATCATGTACTGCCAGACCATGAAACTGCAAAGAGAAAAAACACTCTTTGCAGTCTCTATTCTGAGACCCCTTGGATCAGATCTGTACCCTATTAGTGGGATCCAGACCCTATTTTGGTAAGTTCATTTGGGAAATTTCAAAGACTAAGTTGAACCAAAAATCAAAGAAGAGCTGTGAAACAAAACTACTAGGCAAAAGATAGAAATTGATGATCAGAGTAAATTCACCAACATAATCAACATAATCAGATGCCTAGATATCAGGAAAAAATTACAAGCCATACTAAGAAACAGGAAAGATGGCCCAGCCAAAGGAAGACACCAAAACTTGTGATATGACAAAAGATTTAAGACAACTAATCAATGATAATCACACAAATCTCCTATATCAACACAAGTTGTTGAAGAGAAATATAACTAAAGAAATAAAGGATAGTAAGAAGACATTGGATGAGCATAAAGAACAATTTGAAAGCCTACAAAGAAAAGTAACAGAGCTTATAGGAATGAAAGACACAATGGATGAGATTAAAAATACATTAGACCCACTGGAGTTTGTAGGTGTACATCCAAGAGACTGGAGTCTTTGGGCTGTCCATGTGCCAGCTGGGCCCAGAAGCTCAGCAGAGTTACAACACCTACTCTCAAGTTCATTGGACTCACCCAGGACAACTAACAAGGAGGTGAGGATTGACAATGACCATACCAAGCAAATGAGAGAGCCTACAACTGCAAGCAAGAGAATCCCATCTATTGTCTGTATGGGATCAAAGTCCCCTCTCAGTTAGAGGTGGAGTGGACATCACCATCCCAGAATTCTCAGTATTGGGGAACAAACTATGGACTACAGTGGGCTTAATGGTATTCTACTATAGACATTATTGGGATTCTAGCAATGGAAGAAATTACAAAATTGATGTGGAGGCAGTGGCCACTGGAGGCTCTGGGGGCAGGGAGAGGGAAAAATAACCATTTTAATATGGGGGCTTTTCAGGACTTGGGAATCAACCTGAATGACATTGCAATGACAGATATAGGCCATTTTATATTATCCCATAACATGCAGAACTGTGTGGGAGAGAGTGTAGACTACAATGTAAACTATTGTCCATGCTCAGTGGCAACGCCCCAGGATGTGATTATCAATTGCAATGAATGTGCCACACTAAGGAAGGATGTTGTTTACGTGGGAGGGTGTAGGAGGTGTGGGGAGTGGAGCATATGGGAATCCCTATATTTTTTGTGAAATATTTATGTAACCTAAGTATCTTTTAAAAATTAAAAAAAATACTATATAAAATAAATAAATAGTATTTGGGAAAAAAATACATTAGGCTCCATGAATTCTAACCTCCTCTCCATGCAGCAAGGAGAACAGGACCATGGAGACACAGAGCCTGCAGGTCAGAAGGGAAATCCCAAAGGCCATCAGAATGAAAGAGCAGTGATCTAGTCTCACTGCATGCAGAGCCTGACATGGGAGTTCCCAAGGAGGCCCTCCCAGGCCTGACCTACCTGAGGAGATGCTCAGCAGCCTGGACACCAGAATAGGGCCTCTGAGGGTGCCCTGTGGGATGAATTGTGAGAATACACACTCAAGAGATGGAAAGGCCTGAAACCTCTCAATGTCCACAGAACTCAATGCCCATGATCTATGCAATTAAGTGTTACTAAAAGTGGATGTGTAAGCAAGGCTCAGATGGGCCACAGGAACCTACACATTGAGCTTGTCTGATGCCTGTCCTGTCAAGTCTCCATGATGCTGGGTCCTGAGGGAGGCAAAAGATTCATGGTCAAGTTCTGAGGCTTGCCCTAGTTTTGCTCTATTGAGGATGTGCAGAATTACCTCCTGTAGCCATTGGGCAGTTTGATGTAATTATGAATTCCAAAAATAGATATTGGATCATGCTTGTAAACTGGCCTGCTAATCTGGGCATGATTAAGTTATGATTTGGGCATTAACTGGGCCATGTCAGTAGGGCATTGAGCCTCACCCCTTGGTGGGTGGGGGAATTGAAGATAAAAAACACAGCAAAGGACAGTGTTGAAGCAGTTTTGATGCTGAAGTCTTGAGCTGGAGCCCCAAGAAGTAAGAGAGCTTGGTCATGAGGAAGAGATGGTCCCAGGATAGAGTCAAGCCATTTGCCTAGAAAGCCTTATAGCCTACAGCTGACCTTGTGGAGGAAACAGAGGCACTAAGCCCAGAGAGAAACTCAGCCCCAGGAAGAGAGGAATCCAAGAAGCCTGAACCCTGGCAAATGCCAGCAGCTGTCTTGCTCCAACACTTGGTAATGGACTTTGGTAAGGGAAGAAACTTATGCTTTATGGCCCAGTAACTGTGAATTTCTACCCCCAAAAAATACCCTTTATAAAGACCAACCAATTTCTGGTATTTTGCATCAATACCCCTTTGGCTGACTAATACACCTCCCCAAATGCAAAATTCAAGACAGAGCATCAGGCTTTCATTTCATCTACCTTCTAAATAGCTCTCAAAACTTAACTTCATTGCTTGCCAGTATCCTGTATATGTTTTGTATGACTTTGACACTTTTGTGACTGTTCTGTATGATCAATATTGAAGCAAATTCACAGATTGTAGTTTTTTTATGTTTAAATATGGGGTTTGGGAATTCCTGATACAATAGGCTCAAATGATGGAGAGATTGTATGTGAGATCATTTGGGAACTGAATAGCATCACTGTTATGTTAATATCACACACTGAAAGCATGTGCCCCTTCTGCCTGGGATATAATAGGGCCATTTTCCCTCCAAAGTGGATTGATGACACTGTCTCCTTCTGCCCTGGCTGGTCAGTTTTCTCTGAGGACAAGGGTGGTACATCAACTAACAAAGCATTTCATAATAGGTGATAAAACCTCTCTTGAAAAAGACTAAAGGCAAAAATGCTCAAATATGGCATGGCTGGTTAAATAGTATAGTCTCAATTGAGTGCATTTTCAAAAACCTCACCAGGTCTCCCTCATAGACATCTACCTTCTATTTCTGAGAAAGGAGCACTGGGAAATGCACAGAAAGACCCAACTTCAGTCTTCCATTTTTTCCCTAAATTAGAATCACAGAGACTGAATCTTGTGTACCTTTGAATATGTTTCTCAACCCAGCAATTTTCCTAAAGCTTCATAGAAGACATGAGAAATACAAGAAAATTAAAGGGGTAAAAAGAATTTAAGATGCATTTTTATCTGTTTTCTGGGATACAATTCCCTAGGGTGCTTCTGAGCTTAGATGCAGTTTATGTGGATTCCAGACCAGGCTCTAACTCTGTTCTTTTATATCCAGTGGATGGTTTCCTGTGGAAGAAGACCTAGATCACTCCTTAAGATGACATGCCTTGCTGTAGTTTCCAAATTCAATAGCTGATTTTAATCACTTTATTCAAATACAGGATTTCTGAACGCTCAAAACTCAAGTGGGAGCTTGTAATATAGCCATGGCTCTTCTCCTTTAAAGGCCTTCTTCAATTACCCAAGCCCTGGGCTGCAGGCTGAAAACTGAAGAGTATCTGAGAACATTAAAAATATTGTTGGGATTGATTATAAGACCCAGCATCCCTGGCCTGAGGTGGATAGAGTAGTCTGGCCCCAGAGCAGAGACTCCCACTCCTACTCCTTCTGTGGGTCCTCCCTTCCCTAGGCCTTCCCTGTTGACTGTGCTGAGGAATCCACTTCACCCACTGGGTCACTGACATCGAGGAATATGAGCACCAGCTCAGTGATTCAACCAAAGGCCAGAAAGGGCTTCTCTTTCACCCTTACAGACAGCCTGGGACTTCCAGCTGAGTCCACAGCACTGTCAGTCTCAAGGGGGCACATGACTGCCTTTTCTAACCCAATGGGCCAGACTACCCTGGAAACATCTCTGAGTTCATTCCCCCAGACCTGGTGCCACCCCCACAATAATATTTGAGTCACTTCTAATCTAGCATTAAATATCAATGACCAATAGTTATGTAGTTCTTACATGTGCAAGGCACTGTTCTTAGCACTTTCTATAAATCAACTTACTTAATCTTCAAAAAAAGCCTTCATTAAGTAGATTCTATTTTTACCTCCATTTTATATAAAAGGAAAATAACATACAGAGAAGTCAAGTGACTCACCCAAAGTCAGAGAACTAGCAAATGGTAGAGCCAGGAAAAGAAACTGGCTCCAGGTTCTTGACCCCAGAAAATATTTCTTAACATGGGGGGTCCATGGTTTGTTTCCCAGTGCCTCCTAAAGAAGACAGCAAGCTGGAGTGATAGGCAGGTGCAGCAAGTTCACACAATGAGATGATGTAACAAGAGACACCAGAGGAAAAACATAACAAGAGACACAACAAAGCAGGGAATGGAGGTGGCTTAAGTGATTAGGCACCTCCCTCCCACATTTGAGGTCCCAGGTTCAGCTCCCAGTGCCTCCAAAAGAAACAAAGATGAACAGACACAGCAAGTGCAAACAGTGATGGTGATGGGAGATATAATAATATAAATAAATAAAATAAATCTTTTTAAAAAATCAGGTCAGGGACTCACCAATGGGGCACAGATTTTCTGTCAGGGGTTGGGGCAAGAGAGACCTAAATGCAATTTTTCTCCTTGCAGTTTCTTGGCTGGCCAGCAAGTGGTGCTATTCAGCAAACCATTCCACAGAGGTGTCTCTTTCAACCCCAGCTTACCCTTGCTTCTGGTCAGGGCAGAGCCAAGATTCAAAGTGGATTCTGCTGACCAAATTCACTGAAGATAAACCACTCTCCATCCTCCAGGGCACCCTCCCCCTTCCTAGAGAAGAAGACATCTGTTGCCTTCTCAGCTGGCTGAAATGTGTTGTGGATTTTATCTAGGCTGCATACCTTGAAAGTGGGGGCTGGGTGCCATTCTGGGCCACCATGAAGGTTTAATAACACAAAGTTATTGTGTTGTCAATTGGTTTGAAATTGTTCATAGTATTCTATTGAAATTCTTTTCTTTCTCTAAAGTCATTAGTATTTTCTCAGTTTAATTGTGGTGTTTTCTCCTTTTTTTCTTTGTCAGTTTACTAAAGGTTTGGCAATTTTATTGATGTTTTCACAGAACCAACTTTTGGTTTTGTAGATTTTGTCTATTGTTTTTCTTTTCTATATTTTGCATTTTTACACTCTAATCTTTATTATTTCCTTTTTATTTTTTTTCATAATTTAGGGTTTAGTTTGCTCTTTTTATAGTTCTTCTTATAGTTCTTTTAGAAGTTATTTTCCTGAAGACAGAATGTATTTGGGTTATTTTTTAAAAATTCATTCTGCCCATCTCTGCTTTTTAATTGAGTAGTTAATCCTTTTACATGTAAAATAATTCCAGTGTTTGTGTATCAGCTGTGTTGGAGCACTCCTTTATATTTAGCCAGGCCATTTAAACCACTGCCTTAGTCCTAGTTTCCTAATTTTCTGAAGCTTAATTATCAGCCAGATTCTATGTGGCAACATAGAATCTTCTCAATCCTTTTCTAATCAAAATTATTATCCAAGATATGTGCTGGGTTTCCTAGATTCCTCTTCAACACAGAAGCTTTACAAAACCCTTATTCCCTAAAGCAACTCTCTTGCAAGCTTTCCAAGCCATGGTTTGATATGTCTATTATTTATTTCACCTGTCATCTTTCTGCCAGGCAGCAGTGCTTGCTCATTTGCATTTCAGTGTTTTTAAGGACCATTCTCCCCTTTGTCACATTTTTACCCTGAGATAAGTCCAAGTCAAACAAAAGAAAGGCTGCACCTTGCATCAGTCTTTAAGGGAATGCCCAGAGAAGTTAAAACAGATGAACATAATTCCTTTGGACTCCCTTTGGAATCAGGTTCACACACTGGGAACATGTGTTGCAGCCTTCAAGACCACCTCACACATGAGAGGTTGGGGTGCAGGTTGAAGTTAAAATGTTCCAAAGCTCCCCTTCATTTAAGTCACCTTTATCTTGATTCAGCCTTCATGTGGTTGCTGTAAATATTGAATGCTTCCAAGGGTTATGACAAATAGGATTCTGGCAGTTTTTGCTCTTTTATGCATTGTTTCTGAGGAGAGATAAGCAATAGGAACTTACTACTTCAATGTTTTTGCTAATACAACCATTTACACAATGGTTGTATGTTTACCAAAAAATCATGCATTTTTAAAGGTAAGAAATACCCATATCTCATCACACCCTCTAAGGCAATGGATTTTGAAGACCTCTGTACCTCAAAATTATCTCTCAGTCATTAAAAAATATATATCCAGGATCCATCATGAGAAATTCTGCTTTAGTTGTTTTTGGTTGTGTTCTGGGCATTCAGAGTTTAAAGGATCCCAAGGTGATCTGAATAGGTGTCATGGGTTGAAAATCACTTCTGTAAAGAAGAGGAGATGCAAAACAGGGCCTTCTACTAATAACATGAGATACATGTGCTCCAGAATCAGCACATCCCAGGAACTCAGTTGAAAAGGAAAATCACAGGGTCCACCTCAGACCTTCTGAATGAGGATGTGCATTTCTTACAAGATCACAGAGATTCATATGGATGTTAAAGAATGAGCAGCATTGATTCTCAACTGACTTCAACTTCCCCCACCACTGTGCTTAAATCCTATGCAGGAAAATGAGGACACTGTCACTGCTTCACTCTGTTAATGTCTAACAGCATCTCTGCTTAAAAGAGAAAATATATATAGTTGCCAAGATAAGTTATCACTGAGTAGTGAACTTTTGCTGTCCCAAACTGTCTCCATTGCTTTGGGTGTTGGATCAAAACGATATATTCTTAGGTTAAGATACTGAATAATACAGCCATCATTAGGATAACAAACAGGAATGACCTCCCTGCTCCATTTCTTTATATCCTCAATGCCACTTCCCAGAGGAAACTATTTTTGATTACTTTAGTGCTTCTTTGTTTATCTCAGTTTTTAGATATTGTTTTCATTTTAAATTTAATCATCCTCAATTTATATTCAATCTACAGATGTCTTTGTTTCAAAAGATGAGGGGTTGCAATTCCACACCATATCTGCTCAGTTCTCAGTCCTAATCTTTTCTCAAAATAATGATGTCATGATTTTTGTTAAATTTATATACATTATTTTGACTATGTAAATGATATTTATTGCTGGTTTTTGTTTTTATTTTTCATCACAAAATTTTTCTGCAATTTTTAAATTTGCAGCAATTCTTTAATATGTCATTTTCTTCATTTTCATTAAATCCATCATTTATCATCCCTAACATTGCAAAATAATTGTAAAATTACTCCCATGACTTCTTTTCACCTAGTCAAATTCAAGTCATAATCTGTTATAACTACATGTTTTCACCTGGGAACCTCCTTTTTGTAGCCCTCCCTATACTTACTCCAGTCCTGAGTTCTCTGTCCTGCTGGGAAACCTGATCCTGGTGCACAATTTCTCAGGTCATTGAGGTCATTGAGGTATCTTCTTTTCTTCTGCCTCAGATTGCTGGTCCTGTTTGAGTATTCCCTGGTAACCCCAGGTTATCTCTTCTTTTCTTGTTGTAATTTTGTGCAGTAGTTTTCTCATACATTGTGAGTACATACAGAATTGGTTATGAGCATGGATGCCTAAGAGTTCTTATTCTATCCTGGTTCATTCTGATAATATGACTGGGTAATAAATTCAGAAAATATTACAAAACAAAATAAACAAACAAAAAACAGAACTCACATTTTTCTCTTAGAATTTTATGATCTTTCATAAAATGGTGATGCTATCTGTGTTTATGTTTGTGATCTATGTTTTCTTTTCCTGAAAACGCTGGGACTTCTGTCTGTGCTAATATTTCTGAAATAGGACAATACTGTACCTGTGTCAGTTTTCACCACCTTCTCCTCATACATCTTCATCTTGATACCAGTCAATTGTCTGCAACCTTGCCTCATGTGTCTGACAAGTGGATTGTCTTCCCAGTAGGAATTAGACTAAGATGTGGTACCTCTTCATGAGGGCAGAGGATTTGGGGTCTCTACAGTGGTATTGGGAGTGCTGCTTGGTAATCTTTATAACTATAACCAATCATAAATTACCAAATATGTTTTAGCCCACTAAATTGTATTTTAGGCACTTACTAACCCTCTGATACATTGCAATATTTCCTTGATGTGTGTTAAACTTTTAAAATAGCCAGAAACAATTATCTGTAACTGTTGTAATTCACTGAGCTGTAATCTAGATACCTTGCTCCTTTGATGTTGATTCTATGTTTTGTAAACTGCCTAATCTTTATCTTGTAGCTGAACAGTAATGAAACAACTCATAACTGGCACCATTTATATCGCCCTTATCTTGTTTTGTAATCCTGAAATCTGATACTCCTGTATGCAGCCCTCAGTGTTTATTAACATGTCCACCACTCACAGTATTGCTGGGAATTCAATGAATATTTGAATATTCATCATGCTTACAGTCAGAATCATCTTCCTCACCTTCCTGGTCCATGCACAATGATGTTTTTAGCAACCTGTTAATTTTTCTTTCCTGGGCTGCATCTGGGGCTTGTTGGGCAGCTCTGCAGTATTCTAAACCTTGCAGATCTGTAAGTCCTCTTCCTCTTCCTCTTTTATGGCTTGTAACAAGACCTTAATCTCTTGCTTAGAAGGACTACCATCTGTCCCATAACATTCGCAGTTTTTCTGTGGGGATCTCATCTATTTCTACTTTGTCTATCCCCAGCTTTGCTAACTAAAGTCATATCACCCTGAGGATGGACCAGCCCTGAACCCTCCTTTGGCTTTCCTTGGTGGTTCTTTGTGTTCCCTTTATGGCCCTTCTGGCATGGCTTCCCATTGTGGGGCTTCTATCCTTTTGCACCACCTCAGTGAAAATGGCTGATGCTGTGCTGCTCATTCCACCCCAAAGCAGGACATTGTAGTGGGTCTTTCCTACCACTTCACCCACTAATGTCCCCAAGGACAGTAGCAATGAAATGGGAATCTTCCCCTGGCCAGGCCCTTGTCTCATAAATACCTCTAATGCCATCCAAGGCAGGACCATCTCTTCCACATCCTGACCAGGAGTGGGATGATGCAGCCACATGTCTCATCTTTACCTGCAGGGCAGTTATGGCTTCATGAACAGTCTTCTGGGGGATGTTACATTTGAGTGCATCCCCCACAGTTGGGAATATCACCCTCATGCTCCCAGCCTCCCAGACTAAAAGTGACTAAGAGATGGGTTTGCCTCTGTCTCTATCCTGTTGGTTGTCCTGCCCCATAGAGGCAAAAATACATTGTGGCAGGGGCCAGTGGTTTACTTCCCCAGGAGACAGCAGAGTCAGGAATGCCCTCTCATCACTTATACCATAATGCAGCCACATGCAGCTCTCCCGTTCTTTGCCTTTATCTGTCTTTTAACTAATGCATTTCACCTTCAGGAAAATATCTCACTTCAACAGCTTCATTTTAAGCAAAGCTGGGGTGGTTCTGTATTAAATAAGTCTAACTTTGTTCCTAAAAACAGTGGAGCTCCTAGGACAGGGTCCCAAACTCCCCTTGGGAGTCATTTGAAACAATTGCGACACTGTAGGGATCACCAGATGTGTGGGAGTGTGCAGGTGGCCAGCAACCAGGATATAATTTCCCACTCTTCCTAGGACCCACCTCCTGCCTCTCTGTTCCCATCCACCACACCATGGAGATTGCTCACATCTCACTTGTACACATGAAGCTAGAGGGAGGCCAGCACCCCAGTCAGCCCATTACCCATCAAGAAGCTGGCACCACCCTGGGATGACTGAACTGATGAGCCTTTATGCCATCACCATACCATGGAGAACTTTGTTGGCATGCAAACTGTTGGGGCAAGACACCTATTAGCATCTATAAGGAAGGAGGCTCAGCAAGTGGAAGAGAGCAGAGAGTCCATGCATGTGTTGGTGTTACCAAGAAAACCTTTGACTTACACAGACACTGAATAGAACATTTACTCACAAAGAGAAGAAACAAAGAAAAATCTCATTTCTTAGCTAGAAAATGGTCTGAGCTTTAAGAACTCATGTGATTCAATTTGGCCTACAGAGAAAATGTAGATTACCCAGGTAAATCTCCTTATCTCACAGCCTGTGCCTTTAACCATATCTGCAAACTTCCTTTTTCATTTAAGGTAATATAGCCACAGGTGCTCGGGATTAGGTCATAGACATCTTGGGGGGCATTATTCTGTCTACTACTCACCAAACCAATATCTTCATGCACATCTACTATTATTTTTAGAACTGAATATTCTTTGAACTCCAAGCATATTGAAGTGAAAATATGTAGATTCATTGATATGAATCATTTTGAAAGAAAGATAAACTTAGTGATCATAATGATATTTAATGGCTAATGTATTTGTGTGACTACTTAGATCTACTTAACTACTAAAGTTGGCAATGTATCACTTCATATGCAATCTTAATGACAAATAGCTTACTAAATTTTTACTATATTATTGGGAAGCATAATGTCATTTTATAAATTTAAAAAAAAATAACTCACTGGCAATACTTCTGTATAGATTTGCTAAAAATAAATATCAACACATATCTAATGGGAAGATGAGTATTAAGGAATATTAGTAGAAACATCACTTGATTATTTATAGGTAATATGCCAAAAATATCTCTTCATAAATTCAAAGAGAAATAAAATGTTTTCTATAACTTTGGAATATCATAGTTATATCCAGTTGGTTCACCTTCTCTGGCTCAGGCTGTTTTGCTCTTCTCTCTTGGCCTCTTGACTTACATGAAGCTGGCCTCAGTTCTTGTACATTGAGCTTGCTCCAGTCAATCATGGCCTCATATGGCCCCACCCTGTTGGCCCTGTCCCTCTCTTCTGGCACCTTCACCCAACTTTGTCTCAATTCATTCTGGGCAGCTTGCTTTGTCCCCTCAGCCACCAGTTTCGCTCTTTTCCTCCTCTTCCCAGGCAGGTTCATCCCAGTTCCTCTATACTTCAGGGAAACCCTCATCCCAACCTCTCACCTCAGATCTGTCCTATAAGGTCCCCTCAGCCCAGCCTACAGCCCTCAGTTTCTGCCCTTCCCTCTGCATCCCTTCCCTTCCTTTCTCCTGCCCAGGACCCTGCTCCTCCCCTGCCTCATTTCACCTCCTGTGGATTGTTCCCTCCTCTATGACCTTAGCCCCACTTCTAGGCCCCCATTCACTTCACCTCAGTCAACTCCCCACCTCCCCTATTAGTTGCCTTGTCCTCCCAGGATCTCTCATCTTTCTACTCCTGCCTCACTCAGCTCATCTGCCCCTCAGCCACTGGCCTTTCCCAGTTTCACCATGGGCCTCTGAAACACCATCACCACCACAAAGATGAGAAGAAGACCCTATCCAATCAGGTTTCCTGCATGGGGCCACACACCATGTTGTTTCCATGACACATGGGGGAAATGCCTGCATCTGGTAACCCTCAAGCACATTGTGAGTGGGTAAATGGCAGTCATGATAAGTCAATCCTTCTGCCCTCATAAACAGTAAAACCTCTTGTAGGAACAGGAGGGAGAAAAGTCAGACTTTATTGCAGCATCTCCTTGCCTGAACCCTGAATTACACATGTGCAGAATAGAGTCAAACCCATGTGGCCAAAGACAGAAAAAAGAGAAGTTAGACCTGAGCAGCCTTTGGAATTCTTGGAGAGAGAAATGAATTAGAGAACATAGAGAGAAATGAATTAGAGAACATAGAGGGTCATGCAGCTAGATTGGAGAAGGCACTAGCACATTAAATGCCTTTCTCTTTAGCATCCAGCCTCAAGTAAAAGGCAGACAGTCCTCAGGGTGCCCAGTAGAAGGAGCTCATGTGCAAAAATGGAGTCCAAACATGGTGCTGTTTCCTAAGCATCCCCAAATCATTTATAACACCAAAGGCATAGTGTTCATTAGTAAAATATTCACACACTGGTACATTTGTTAAATTCAAACTCTTAAGAGTGTGGTAGTTTCAAACTTTGGCTGACATGGACTTATGTAGAGCTTTGTCTCTATAATAGCATAGTATTGACATGGTAGTTGTTAAACAATATTGTATTTTGAAGTAATTATAGAACTTACAGATTTTACATAAAAATTTCAATTACAGGATAAAGAACTCCTGATCCCTTCCCTCAGATTCCCCAATGGTTAGGGTTTCACCACATTTGCCCCTTAACAGAAAATACACCAGTGTATTTTTCCTCAAACAGGAGCACTCCACTAGATAACCACACAGAGCCAGTCAGGAAACATCACTTCCATATTATGATCCAACCGATGGATTCTCTTCAAATTTTACCAATTTTTCCTACAGTGGGAAATTGTTTCTTTTGTCCATTTCAGTCTTTGCTCCTTCAAATTGGAACTGTTCCTGAGACATTCCCTCAAGTCCTTGGCAGATTTGGCAAGCACAGGTGACTCTAATCTAGATCTGCCCACTGCTTCCTCCTGAGCACATCCAGGCCTGCATTGCAGCAGGAACACTTCAGCTGTTTCTCCTCAGTGCAGCCCACCAGGAGGGACATGGAACCCACCCACCCCAATCCTGTTGAGGTCAGTTTGAAAACTGGGTGTAATTTCTCCAGGATTCTTAACATACACACATACAAATTGTTTTCCCAGTGTAATGAAATGGAATTTAAGGGATAAATCCTAAGAATGTCAATATCATGGTCCCCATCCAACTTTATAGAGCACTAAAAAACCTTGATAATCAATATAACTCTGCTATTTTCTCTCAAAACTCACACCTTGCCTTTAGGAAACACAGAGATTTATAAATATTCTAACAGAAGTTATGTGAAATGAACAGTCTATACAATTAGTCATCAAATATACAATTTCTCCTTTTTTAAATTTAGTCATTCTTCTCCTTAATCATTCCCAAGTCTCTCCCTGTCCAGTTAGGAAGTTAAAAGTGTAAAGAAAGAGGATGCTGAAACTTAAATTGCACATTTTGTATAGAAAATTTAGTTTATACAATTATTCTAATTAACATAGAAAATATTTTGTTTTGTATTTTAAGAACACCATGAAATGATGCTAAATACCTTGCAATTTATCTTGGATGGATATTCTAGGGGTTGCTTTCCCAGTTGATGCATTCTCCCTACCAAACCAATCGTAAGACATCCCTTGATTGAATTTACATCAGATGAAAATCCATAAAATGATATGCTTTTATGTCAAGAAGAAAGAATATTTAAGTCATAGACAAAGATTTAATTCCTAATTACACAATAAGGAGATTGGGAAACAGTGTTCAGAATGGAGTGCTGAGAAGCAGCTTTTAGTAGGAAGCAATTTGCCTAGATCTGTGTTGTGCTTTGTACTGGGCTTCAGTTGGTCTCTCAGGAACACTCAATATAAGAGCTTCCTCAGATAAATCAGTACTTAGTGATGTATTTAGGAGTCAGGTCTCATCTTGAGTCCTGTGATAGGGAGCACACACAGGGTCAGATATGGGAAGGCCTGTTTAGGTGCAGGCATATCAGGAAGTCTCCAGGCAGACACAAATCTACAGCATCAGGTAGGCTAAAAGTACATCAACTGATGGTGATTCCATAAACTTGCATTAATAATCTCCAAAGCATTAAAAATTGAAGGTCATCCATGAAGTAATTCAGCCACCTGACCAGGCAAAATATCATGGTACAATTCACAATATCACTTTGGATGTTTGGGTTCAATATTCCCACAAACAACAGCTATGAAATTTGTTGTCAAGAATTAATTGACTAGGAGAAAAGTTTGAATTTTTAATATAGAATTGATATTAGCCTTCTAAGTAGCACAATTTATCACCCAGAGAACATCTGCCACATGGTAAAAACTAGAATCTGAGCAATTTCTTCCCTTTCCTGTAGGTAACACCAATTTTCTCATAAGCCTGTGAGTGGGCTATAGGTACTGTAATAAAAAGGGACCCACAGAGTGGTGGCTGATTAGAGACTCAATGTTTTCTGATTTGGCCTCTCTAGAACCAGTACTGGAGCCAATTTTTTTGTGTCATTCACACACTTCAATTTCAGAAAGCTCCAGATCTCACCCAAGTCATAGAGGAAATTTTCAGAGTTTGTTTGTGGAACTCCTTTGTTATTTGGGATGTTTTGTCTGTGTGTAAATACAATGGTAAGTACTGAAGGCTGCCAGGAGTAGAAAAACCTGGTTTCCATTGTCATCTGAGGTCACAAGTCTAGGTGACAGGGATGATCTCAGATTCACACTGATAAATATACTATACCACAAGGCTGCAGGGTGTCCTCTCTGAATACATTACTGTTTTTAAGGTATTATTCACTTCTCATATTGGGCAAGGGTGTACATGGGATGGGAAGTTGATGAAGCTGTTGTTTCTTCAGGGTGCCCGTCCACCCCATCATTCACCCACAGCCACAGAGATTGTGGTTATTTTTGTTATATTTCCATTTGTAAGATAACATTTCCATTACAAATGGAATTGTCACAGAATTGTCTCTAAATATTTACATACATATATGCATGTATGTAAACATACATACATACATACATACATACATACCAAACAAGAAATAAAAGGTTTTTCAAATGGTTGTGTATAACTCTTTTGGGTATTTTCACTGTGCATGCCAACATGTGTGGATGAATTCCTAGCAGGAATTTTCACATAGGACTCTCCCACATGCATTATAAAAAAAAAAAACCCAGAACACCAAGACAGAGTCAAATACATTTATGGAGATTTTTAGCATTATGGTTTTCTGTTATTATTGATGAATTAATTCTAATGTAATAGCTTAAAAACTCTCTTAAAATGTCTTAAAAACTGACTTGTGTAGTAGTCCCTTTCACAGAATTGTCTCCAAAAAATACATATAAACCAATAAATTTTGCGGTCTTTGGCCATTTTAATTATAATTATATTACAATTATATTGTATTCTAACTAATTATCATAAATTATTCCTCTTTAAAATCTTTCCATGTGCTAGAATCTTTATGTATAATACATCTGCCCAGAAATAAGAATTTAAAGAAATTAAGCCTTATTATTAGAAATATTAGATAAGGGTGTAATGGAGGATTGTGATTTGTAAAGAAATTTTAAAGGAACCATGACTGGTTGGCTATTTCTACTGAGAAGTACAAGTTATTTAAAAGATTACAGTTATCATTGTAATATTACTCATGCAAGACAATAATAGGAATTTATTTTATTACAAGAAATTTTAAAATCACTTTAGCTCTTCTTTCTTTTGATAGAAATCCTTCCAAATTTAATACCTACCAGGAATTTTTTAAAAGCACTTTATTATACTATTAT
>JAQZBX010036625.1:0-24879 GCA_029593785.1 Cabassous unicinctus
AAAAAAAAAAAAAAAAAAAAAGAATGACTCTCAGAATTTGAAATCTAATGAAGTATGCCCTGCATGTTTTCAGAACTGTTGGGGACCTGTGGTGCATGTTTTCCTCTCAAATTCTCCTTGTGGTAATGCTACTGCTTATCCTATGTCTATGCCTTATTTGTATTTTGGAAGCAGATAACTTGTTTTGTAAGTTTCACAGGTCTACAGCCAGAGAGGACTTTGCTCCAGGACAAACTATATTCCTATAACTTATTATGATGTGATTTTGTCCTTAAAATTGCTACCGAGATGATTTAAGGTTTTTTTTGAATATTGTAATATCATTTTGGGATTCAGAAGGTGGAGTGTGACAGTATGAGATTAATTTATGAAAAAAACCAACAGATTACTGGTACTGTGTATTGGCACCCCTTTGTAAGACTAATATACCACTCTACTATTAAGTCCTTGCATTTGTGTGGAACGTTTGTTACAATTGATGAAATCACATTTTTATAATTATACTATTAACTGTAGTCACAGTTTAACTTAGAGTTTCCTGTGTAGTACAGTTCCATAGATTTTTTTAAAAAATTTTATTCTGTTACCATATATACACCTAATATTTCCCCTTTTTACCACATTCAGATATATATTTCCGTGCTGTTAATTATGTTCACAATGTTGTGCTGTCATCATCTCTATCCATTATCTAAATTTTTCAGTGTTCCAAGTAGGAACGCTTTACATTTTAAGCCTTAAGTTCCTATTCTCTGTCCCCACCCCATCCCTTGGTAACTTTTGTGAGTTTGCTTATTCTATTTAGTTCAAATCAGTGAGATGCATATTGTAATTTAAAACATAAATTTTAAATAAATTATTTTGTTCATTTATTCATTCTTGAGCAAGGATGTGTTGATATTGCAGGACATCAGGATATCATTCAACCAATATTCATTGAGAGCCTATTATATGTCAGATATTGTGCTAGAAACTAGAATACAATGCTGGTAATGTAGATCTTGATTTCTTCTTTCATGGAGATTACATTCTTTTAGGAAGGAAGAAATACTAAGCACAAAATCATTTAATTAAAACAATTTACATCTTGTCTTGTCACGTGGCAGGAGCCCAGGATCTGACTAGCAGCTGACCTTTGTTTTGAAATCATCTCTGATCATGTCTTGATTTGGACATTTTCACAGCCTTGGAGCTGTAAATTTTTATCCTAACAAATCCCCATTATAAAAGCCAATACATTTCTGGTATTTTTGCATCAGCAGCCTTAGCAAACCAAACCAAACAAGAACTTGTTATAAAGAGAGTGAGGTGCTGCTACTTGCAAGTACTAAAAATGTTGGAATGGCTTTATAAATGGGTAAGGGGTAGATTTTGGAGGAATTATGAGATGCTTGATAGAAAAGGCCTGGATAGCTTTGAAGAGACTATTAATTCTGATGGGGACTTAGACAGAACTGATGACTGGGAAAGAAGGAGAGTCTTGCTTTAAAGTGACAGAGAACTTGGCAAAATTGACTCCTGATGTTAGATGGAAGGCAGAATTTGTAAGTGATGAGATTGGATATATAGCTGAGATTTCCAGACTAAATGTTTAAAATGTAGCCTGGCTTCTTCTTGCATCTTATAGTAAAATGTGAGAAGAAAGAGATAAGCTGAGAACTGAACTCGTGGGCACAAAGAAACCAGAAATTGATGGTTTGGGAAATTATGACCTTGTGGAAAACAAGTCACTGGAGAATAGTGCCCCATGTGAGGACTTAAATGAACTTGGAACTAGGCAGCCATTTCCTTGCAAGTCAGAATTGGAAGTGCAGTTATCTAGGAAGGACACGTGGAAAGTCTTACTGTCTGATGGCTTGGACTCCTATTAACATCATGCAAAACCAACAAGCTTTTTGCAAGATCTGTAAGAACAAAACCTCTGCCAGCCTGCACTAAAAGATACAGAAAAGAGAGAAATTAAAGGTGAAACCACTTCAAGGGCAAAAAAACTGTGGAAGCTGAGGTCTGGACTTAAGATATTTTCTGGGCCAAGAGAGGGACACACATGTTTGCAGAGGCAGGGATTATATACTCAGGCTTGGAGAGGGTGGGCCTTCCACCCTGTTGTTCAGGAAGAGTTTGGCTACTCCAAGTTACAGAGAGGGTCACATTCCCAGAAGATTAGGGACAGTTAGGTCGCCACCCCACTCTTTTGAGGGGTTTGGGCCTGTGTATCAGAGATTAAGGAGAATGTTGCCACCACCCCACTGTACTAAGCAGGTTGAGACTGTGCCCTAGAGATTGAGGAATTGTGACCACCAACCTTATATCCTTGGAGGGTGAGGACTAGAGTTTGGCCACCACGCAGATGCTTGATGTGGGTGGAACTAAAGAGATGTGGGCCTCCTTGAGGTCCTGAGGAGAAGAAACCCTTATTCTGTAGATGAAGCTCAGACTTTGAAATCTACTAGAGTATGCCCTACAGGATTTTGGAACTGTTTGAGATCTGTGATGTCTGTTTTCTTTCCACTGTCTCCCTATGACAATGGAAACATTTATCCGATTACTGTCCCTCTTTTGTATTGGAAGCAGATAACTTATTTTCTAAGTTTCACAGGTCTATAGCTAGAATTTTTGCCTCAGGAGAGACTGCATGTCTATAATTTATTTTTATGATATTTTGTACTTAGTTTTGTTACTGAAGTGATTTAAGGCTTTTTGAAATATTATGATAAAATGAGTGTATTTTACATATGGAAAGAACATGTAGTTTTGGGGTCCAGAGGGTGGAATGCCCTGGTTTATTTTTTTGTGGACCCCGGAAGATTATGTTTTTAAGATAATCCATTCCTGTGCCCATAAACACAGTGTAGATGGGGCCTTTTGGTTAAATTTAGTTTAGATTACTTTTGAATAGATCAGTTTAGGGCCTTTGATTGGACTACTTCAGTGAAGGTTAGATCTCTGCCTTCTTGCTGGGTTTATAAGTGGAGAACTGAAAACAGAAACACACAGAGAAAGACAGCCACCATTCTGACCCTGCCATGTGAGCAAGAGGACTCCAGAGATCAGCCACCATCTTGCCTTTTCACATGGCAGGACCCCAGGATCCAACTAGCAGTTGACCTTTGCTGAGAAAGTATCTCCAATGATGCCTTTATTTGGACATTTTCACAGCCTCAAAACTGTAAGCTTTTACTCTAATAAATCCCCATTATAAAAGCCAAAACATTTCTGGTATTTTTGCACTGGCATCTTAGCAAATCAATATCATAAAAAATTCTCTGTGAGTTGCCCTGATGATCTTCCTAAATGTGTCTCAAAATTCATTCTCAAGCAACACATTTATATATTTTTCTTGTCTCTAGAACTTTGTTCACAGTGTGCTTCTTCCTGGAGTGTCTTATCCAATAAAACTTCAACATCTTTGAAGACCAAGTCAAATGTCAATTCCTCCGGGAACACTTCCCAGATCTTCCCCAGTTCATAGGTCAGTTTAGGTAAATTTCTTTCCTTTATTCTTCCATAGAACACTGGATTGCAATTCTTTTTGATATGTATATTTCTAATAAGATCCTACATCTGCTCCACCCCATCCTAACCCTTGCTAGCTTATGAATTTCCCAAAGATAGTGACCAAAACATTTATCTTTGTATGCCCAATACTCTATGTCAAATAGCATATTCTATATTTATTTATGTCTAAATAAATGTCCCCTGGATGACTGAATGTTCCATGCTCATTAGCCTGGAAAACCTATTCCTGGATCCATGACTCTAACTCATTGACCAGTGGCCACCTGTGGCCCAATGAAGCTCATAACCATGTCCTGATCACCCACATTGGACTTCAAAGAATGGTGTCAGCCTAGAGAAGATCCAGCTTCATTCCTTCATGGACATCATGGCTGGAATGCCAGGACCTTTGGGGAGAGTGGGGGTAACTGTGAGGGACTCCCCTGTGGCTTGTCTCCATGATCTGGATCCATTTATCTCTGGATGCTGCTGCCCCCTTCATGGTCCAACTGTTGAGTGCCCAGCATACCTTGTAGTCACAGACATATAAACTATAAAGCAAAACATTTTCGGCAAATGTCATACATGTTCCTGCATTTGTACATTCTTTCACATTATTTCTTGTCTGGAATGCTCTCCACTAACTTTCCTGTTGAACTAAATCATATCCATTCAAATTTGACTTCAAGTTCTATATCCTTTGTGAAACTTCTCTGACCACCCTAAACCCATATTAATCCCTTCTCCTTTACATTCCTTTTTAATTTCTAAGACCACACTTTGGTCCTTATGATTTTTTTCCCTTGATATGCCAATTTCTTTCTACATACCTATATTGTCTGCAAAATTGGATTATAAGCTTCTCAAGCACAAGTGTTTTAATGTGGGAAGGTGCCAGTCTAGACTTAGAGGGAAACAGGGGGAAAGAAAAAGAGAAGAGGAGGAGAGAAAATGGAGATGAAAGAAGGGAGAAAAGAGAGATTAGAAAGGAGAAAGAAAAGAGAGAAAAGGGAAATCTGAAGGCTTATACTTACTCAGCACCTGCCAACAAATTCCAACTCAGTAATCATGCCAAGGGGTAGATCGAATTACATTATAATCCCCAAAATCACTATCAGTTTCCACCTCCCAAACATATACTTTGACATGGACTTTTGCCATTTTTCTCATCTTTCATAAAGCATGAATAAAAACATTTAAAGAAAATTTAGCTATTTTAAAAATTTGGATTATACATATTTATATATACATTGTATATATTATGTATACATTACATATATTATATTATATATTCATCAGACATGAATCCAAGTGTGATTGCTAAGTAAACTTCACAGCTTCTAAATTAATTTTCTAACCAGCACACTGTACTGCATGCTTCTACCTTAACCAGATTGTTGTCTTTAATTCTAAATTCCTGTGTGGAATTCTGGAGTTTACCCAGTTACAGTCACAACTAGTTTGTGGATTCGATACTTCTGACTCATTTCCTGGCCTCTTTAGAATTGGTTCATCACTTGACAGGGACAAGATGGTAGGTGAAGGTAGTCATGATCCAGGATTAATATCCAAGTAAGAACAGCATCAAGAGACATGCATTCCCAGAACTCTAACATTTACATATGAAATAGCTTAATAAATATAAAATAATGCTTGCATTTACTGTGATGCTGCTGTGAGGATTTAGAGTCAAGCACTTAGGGCAGTACTTGGCACAAAGTTTTATTTAACATGATTTATAATGACTTTTATTTTTATTATTACTTTTTAGTGCATACACTTTAACATGCAATACCTTTTCTGATTTTTGCACCACTTGTAGGTAGACAAAGCAGGAGTTATCATCCTACTCTACTAATGAGGAAACTGAGTTTTGCTGAAAGTTATGCTATAAGTAAGGAACACTGGCAAGACCACAGCCCGAGGGGTTCTTCAGGTGCTTGGTTCCATGTTTTCTGTACTCTTGTGAGCTGTCACCAACTAGATCAGCAAACTAAAATTAGTTATTTCTAAATTATTTCTAAATGGCCACAAAATAATATATGGTATGTCCTGACAATCCCTCTGGTAACCTATCTCATAGCTATATATTGCTTGATGTACTTTAAAAATTTTTAATTTCAGTCAAGGCTTATATTTCTGTCTTCCTTCACCATTATCTTTCAAAATTGAGAAAATAATAATCCAAAATTTGAAAACTAAAGGACCACTGGGAACAAGGGTTCTAAATAAAACTGGCTTCAAATATACTCCCAGTTTTATTAGTGTGAATAAAACTGACATTTGGTGGTGACTGTGTGTGGTGTAGAAGTTATCCTTTGTTGAAGTGAAAAAGACAAGGCAGTAAATCCAGAGCTGGAATTAGGACAACCAGTTCCTCACTTGCTCCATGACATTAGACAACTATTTCATATCCAGACCTTGTTATCTTCCAACCTGGGGCAAACACCAGGAATGGCATGAGGCATTGTGATTACAGGCAGTGATAAAATGGTAAAACAATTTGTCCAAGAGTAATTTTCCAATATACGTATTAGAATGTGGGATCGATTTAAAGGCTTACTGTTCAGATCCCCTCAGGGGGATACCATCAAAGATACTGATGTTGGAGGTTGGACACAAATTCTTAGGTACTAGCAGCTTTAGTAGGGGACTTTAACAGAGGACATATTACTAGCATAGCTACCGTTTCTGGTGAATGCATGTTAATTTTCCTCTTTATGGCCTCAAAAGGCTTGCTGAGGAAAATCTTGAAAAATTACTTTGAATTGGACTCAGAGAAAGTGCTTCCTCCAAAGAGCCTGAAGCTAAGCACTGGCTTTGCCTCATTCATCTTCTGGAGGCCATGACAAGGCCTTTACTAAAGAGTTTCTGGCCTGATTTAAATGGGTGATATCTGAGGAAATAAAGACATAGAAATCAAAAGAGACTGCGTCTTCTCTCATTCCCATGTTCTTCATTAATTTGGCCATGATTCTTAGTGACCTTAAATAAGGATTTTATGTATTTCCATTGCAAAGAAGAATAGTTTCTGGACCTTACACAATTTTAACGATCCTGAGAATAATCATTTTAGGATGAAATTTGCTAAGAGACTGGCTCATTTTTCAAATTTATGGTGCTCTTCTCTATTGATATTTATTCCCTAGGTGATCTCATCTAGTGTCATGGCTTTAAATCCCATTTATGTGCTGGCACTTCCATATTTATCTCTTTTGCCCAGACCTCTGCCCTGAACTCCAGACTTCTATCTCCAATTGCCTACTTCACACCTCTGCTTGTATGTCTAAAATTAAGTACCTCAAGCCTAACGTGACCAAAATGGATTCCTGGTTTTGCATACTGTCTTAGTTTTCTGGGGCTGTTGTGAAAAGGCACCACAAACCAGGTGCCTTAAACAACAGAAATGAATTGTCTCTCAGTTTTAGGGTTTAGAAGACAGAAATCAAGGTGTTAGCCGTGCTCCCTCTGAAACCTGTAGGGAAGAATCCTTCCTTGCCTATTCCCAGCTTCTGGTGATTTGCTGGCAATCCTTGGTGTTCCTTGGCTTGCAGTTGCAGCACTTCAACTCTGCCTGCATTGTCACATGGCAGTCTCCTTTCCTGTGTCCATCTACATGTCCACATTTTCCTCTTCTTAAAAGGACACCACTCATGTTGAATTAGAGTCCACCCTAATCCTTTGTGGCCTCATTTTAACTAATCCCATCTGCAACGATCCTATCTCCAGTACTCACATTCTAAGAAATAAGGTATTAGGACTTCAACATATGCTTTTGGGGGACACAATTCATTCCTAAACATCCATCAATCTTAATCTTTTCACAGTGTTCTCCAACTCTGTGAATGGTAACTTCATTCCTATATTACTTAGTGTAAAATCCTGGGATTAGTCTCTCTTTCTTGCCATCTTACAGCACACATTCAGCCCCTTAGCAAATCCTATTAGATTTACTTTTCAACATACATACAGTGTTTGAACATTTTGTGCAACCACTGCCATTACCAAGCTGGTCCACGTCACCATCCCTGTCATTTGAATTATTGTAATAATCTTCTAACTGGTCTCCATGTGTGTTGTTGCCATAGCAATTTCTTTGTGATCCTTTTAAAATGCATCAGATTTTTCATTACCCCAGCCTTCTGGGCTCTTCCCATTTTGTGGACAGCAAATACCAAAGCCCTTAAAATGATATATAAACCCAACAATATCTACAACCTTTGTATTAGTCAGCCAAGGGGGTGCTAATGCGAATTACCAGAAATGGGTTGGTCTTTATAAAGTGTATTTATTTGGGGTAGAAGTCCACAGTTACCAGGCCATAAAGCGTAAGTTTCTTCTCTCACCAACGTCCGTTGCCACGTGTTGGAGCAAGATAGCTGCCAAAGTTTGCCAGGGTTCAGGTTTCTTGGGTTCCTCTCTTCCCAGGGCTGCATTTCTCTCCAGGCTTAGCTCCTCTGTTTCCCACACAAGGTCAGCTGTAGACTATCAGGCAAACGGCTCACTTCTCTTCTCCTGGGGCCTTCTCTCCAACATCAAAACTCCGACATCAAAACTGCTTCTCAAAAACTGCTTCCTCTGTCCTTTGCCTTGCCCTTTATATTCGATTCCCCACCCACCAAGGGGTGGGGCTCAACGCCCTACTGACATGGCCCAGTCAATGCCCTAATAATAACTTAATCATGCCCAGATTAACAGATCAGTTTAGAAGCATGATCCAATTATATTTTTGGAATTCATAATTACATCAAATTGCCAAATGGCTACAATCTTCCTTACTCTTTGTCCTTATTTCTTAACAGTCTTTCTCTTGTTCACTGTGCTTTAGGCACTGGCCTGCTTGCTCTTCCTCCAAAATGCCAGGCTTTCTCAAGTCTCAGGGCCTCTGTGCTTACTGTGCCTTTTGCCTGGGATGCTCTTTCACCAGACCCTCTCAAAGTGGACTTCTGTACTTGCATCTCTACTTTTAGACTCTGATAATTGATAACTGATATTCTGATAAATGCCATCTTCGGACCTATGGATGGTAATAAATAACCTTGGACTTATGCACTATCACATGTGGTTCTCCTTATATTTCATCTTGTCCTTTGTAAATAAGCCTTCCTTGAATTATCCTAATTTGATCATTCCAAATTTTTCTTGTGATCCTGAGTAATACAATAATTAGTACTTATTGGTAATGAAAGTGGCCATTGGAAATAGACTTCCAAATGGAATTCTGGAATTGAGTTTCTCCTAAATCCATGGAGCACAGGAATAATCATCTTCCAGGAGGAAGTGGGGAATGAGTAATCTTTGGCTTTGAGAAGCATTGCTATTATCCAAATGAACATTGATTGTAATAAAGGATGATATGTCGGTGGAGGGTATAGCATTGGGAGGTCACTATGGCAAAAATAGAATAAAGATTGTGAAGTAACCTGGATTCTTCTCTCTTTCAAGAACTTACACAGAGAAAAAAGAAATTAAGAGATATAAACATATAACATATGGAAAACCAGAAGTCCTTTATCACAGCCTTGAAGGAATTCTTTATCCCCTGTGACTGCAGGACATGTTTGACTGAGGTACAAGCACAGGATTTGGTTGTAAGAGATGTAGAATTGCAGTGCCAATGAAATGTGCAAGTCTGTCAGGTTTCTCATCTAAGAAAACTAGTAGGGATGGAGTTGTACACTGAAGCAGGGGTTGGGGAAATTTGAGCAGACATTGACAGGACTGAGAGCTTTGACTCTTCAAATTCTCTTGCCTGGTGAGGCAGTTCCTTCCTGACCTGCCTCCTCCAAAATGCCCATCCTCTGAATAAAAACATTGCTCTGATTGAACCTGAGGCAGCTGCTTATCATCTGGTTCTTATTTCCTCAGGAACCACCCTCACCAATTCTCATTCCTTCCAGAGCTAAAATGAGAGTTATGTCCCAACACAGTCCAGTTTGAGAAGTCCAAGACATGCCTCCATAAGGAAAGAGTCTATACAAAAAGACAGAAACTTGATCAATATGTGTTTACAGGTGTGTGTGGAGAATGTGTGTGTATTAGTCAGCCAAAAGGGTGCTAATGCAAAATACCAGAAATCTGTTGGCGTTTATAAAGGGCATTTATTTGGGGTAAAAGCTTACAGTTACCAGGCCATAAAGCATAAGTTACTTCCTTTACCAAAGTCTGTTGCTATGTGTTGGAGCAAGATGGCTGCCAATATTCAGCCTTCCTCTTCTTAAGGCTTCGTGGTCCCAGCTTCTTCCAATATCAACTATAGGCTGGGGTAAGTCTTGTCTCTCTCCCAGAGCTCACTTCTCTCTGGATTCAGCTGCTCTAGTCTCTCCACAAGGTCAGCTGTAAACTATCAGGCTCTCTAGGTTTTGTCTTTCACCATGGGGCTTGCTTCTCTCTGGGCTCAGCTGCTCTGCTCTCTTCCATATGTTTACTTCCCAGGCTTCAGTTCAAAACTCCAACCTCCCCTCTCTGCAGTGTGGTTTTGCTGTGAGTCCCTGTCCCCTTGGTCCTACTGACCCCTTGTCCTACTGTCCCACTGACATGGCCCAATCAAAGCCTTAAGCATTATTTAATCAAGTAAAAGTGAAACCTCTGAATCCAATATAGTCTAATACGCCCAGAGGAGCAGACCAGTTTACAAACATAATCCAATATCTATTATTGGAATTCATAAACAATATCAAACTGCTACAGTATGGGAGTGAATTCTAAAGATTTTAGAGAAGGGAAAGAAACACAAATACTGATCAGCCAAAATCATAGACATGAGTTCAGTCATCTGGCAATATAGATTTAATATATATTAAGTCATCTCCAGGACCTGAAAGTGGCGCTAATACTCTGCTAGTTTGGCTAATTGAATTCTGAACTTATATGTGGAGCTCTGCCAGCATATTACAGAGTAAAGAGTCTGAAGGCTAAGGAAGATGGGGATATTGGAATAAATGTATTTTAGATAGAATGCCATTTCCTAATCATAGCCCAAAGGCTATGACCCAAAGAACCAATCCTTAATCAAAACAATAAAAAATTTAGGAAGTGTTTGACATATATAGGCGGAAAAATTTAGGTCCATTGTGCAGAAACTTAACCCAAGTCTTTGAAATAGTTCATGCCATTTATCCGGTTTAGATCCAGTTTCTTTATCTAAATTGGTTCACATACCAGGAGTCTCTTGATTGAAGGGGAGTCCAGGTCCCCTTGAGGAAAGACACTGTAAAGTGGATCTATATCTATCAGATTTGCAATCCTGTAACTCTGTCTCTAAGACTTACCCAGGAAGATCTGAAGCTTTTACCACAGTGACCGTGCGCTGAAGAAAGGTAAATGCCTAGACTTTCTGGGGATTACTAGACATTGCCTATGAACAGAAGCTAACCTCTAGAGGCCCAGAATAACTCTGTGTTCCAATGACTAAGAGTTTATGGATATTAGATGATAGAATCTTGCCTTCAATCTGTCTAATAGTAGCTCTAGGAGGACTGGGGATAAAACTATAATTAATTCCTTATCCAGAATATTTAGAGAAATTAATATATTTAACTAGAAGCAAAATTCCCATACTGTTTCCCTAACCTATGAAGTGTGGAATGCTAAGGTAGAAAAGGTCAAGTGGAAAGCTCTGGAACTACCTTCAATCCCTCTCCCCACCCAACAAAATGAGGATCCAATATCAATGTCATATTCCTGGGGTTATTGAGAGATTAGTGTCACTATTGAAAATTTGAGAAATAAAGTAGTGGTTATGCTTATCATATATTATTTAACATGCTTGTTTGGATACAAAAATAGCATAGAGAATAACAGTAGATTATAGAAAACTTAATCATGTGGTGATTACATTTGCAGCTGTGATTCCATTTCATTTCAATCTGTGAGGAAAATCAGAAGCAGTTTGCGTTTGTACTGTGAGGACTATATATACCATTATTTTCTGGCCCCAAGACTATGGCAGTTCTCTTCCTCTATGTTATACGATACTCTGGATGGACCTTGATCATCTTGTTATTTCACAGAACATCTTATCTATTTCATAATGAGGAAACTATGTTAACTGGATCTGGTAAGCAGGAAATAGCAAACTCTCTACTCATCTTGATAAGATATATGTATGCTAGGGGTATGAAAAAAAAAAAACCTAAAATTTCAGGGTCTGAAATACCACTACCTTTAGGAGTCCAGTGGTCATAAGGTGATGTTCTTTCTGAAGGGAACAAATAAGTTGATGTACCTTGTACCACCTGCCCCTTAGTAAAAGGAACTCATGGGACCTGTTAGGATTTTTCAGTAATATATATGTTTGGATATGATCCTCTCACCCATTTATTGGTAATCTACAAGTTTTCAGTGGGAACTTTGTGAAAATTGGGCACAGCAGCAAGTCTGTCTCCCAGTGCAGGTTATTTTGCTCTCTGAACCTCATAACTCAAGACACTTAATAAAGGAATAAAGAGCTAACAGATGCTCTTTGAGCCTCTGGAAAACCAAACAAGAATATCACCCACAGGGTATGGAATAAGGTCATGTTCTCCTTTACTGACAACTATTTTTCCTGTTGAAAACAGCTCCTCACTTGCTCCTGGGCTCTGGTAGACACTGAACACTCACCCATGGGATGTAAAAAGACTATGCAATAAGAACAGTCCATTGCATACAAATCCTTATTTGATCCACAGAATTTAAAGTTGGACATAAACTATAAAACAAAACTAAAAATTGAAATAATATGTAGACATTCAGGCCCGAACATATTCATAAACTACAGGAGCAGGTGGCTCAGACATCTGTAGACCTGCCTCTAATTCTTTGCCAACTCTTCCTCATGTTCGCACATGACCTCATGGGGAGTTCACAATAACCGGTTTAATTGTGGAGGGAAAAGCATGGACCAGATTTATGGATAGATCTCCACACTTTGCTGGCACCAGCTGAAGAAGGACAGACCCTGTACATCAATTATACTCAGTGGTGACCATGAAAGATGGGTGACAATGTGATAAAACTGACATCTCTCCATGATGATATGAAAGCTGATAGCACTTTATAAGTCTACTGAGATGAGAACATATATTTGTCAAAGGACAAGAGTGGATGGTGAGGGACAAAGCATGTGGGATGTGCTGAATATCCTCCATTTGAACAATTCTCTTCTAAGCCTTGATCTCTGCTTTTGGAGATTGATTCATGTGGATTACATCACAGGTATCTTTGGTCTCTAACCTTCAGCTATGGTCTGTAAGGAGTCCAGGCAGGAGATCACAACTAGGAAAGAGAATGATGTCAGTGTGTTTACTCACTTTGCTCTTTTCCTGTGAGTTCACTTTAAGCTTACTATGTCCCTTAACTCAATATCGCCATTTCTTTCAAGGCAACTTTTCTACATGAGTCTCTCCTTTTGTGTTCTGGTAACTGCCTCCTCTTGCCCTTCATACACAAGGGTGATTACAGCACTACTGCTCTTGATCCTGAGTTAGTGCACTACCCCCTGCTGTTCCTATATACCCTGCCTACATCTTTGTAAATAGAACATTGATAAAAAAAATTCCGCTTAAAATTATCCAATTTGAGAGTGCCATCTGTCTCCTATTGAGAAATACACCTCACATAGCCATCTTTCCTCTCAACTGCACACTGTTTATTATTTAGAGCTCTTTCAATTGCAAGTGACAAAAATATTCCAACTAACCTTGCTTAAGCTGAAAAAGCACATAGGAATTTGTTGGCTTGCCTCACTAGAAAGTCCAACAATGGTTCTATCTGCAGGCATGGTTGAATCCAAGAGCTCACATGATGTTGGCAGGGCTCTCCTTCTCTTGGCTCTATTTTGTGCTGCTTTCCTTTTTAAGCAAGTCCCTACCAGAAAGCAACAAATATGGACACTGGCACTTCTGGCTTCCAGTGCCTTTACAGATTGCAGTCCCAGGGGAAAAAAAAAAAGCATGAGAGATACTGCAAGTGGCCTTACACACAATGTGATGTGATTCCAATGGTGAACTGTTGGGTGTAGTTGAGCTGGATCTCCTGGTTGTCACACTGGCAGCCTTGTAAAATAAATTAACAAATCCATTGCAGTTTGGCTGAGGGCTGGCTATGGGTAGAAAAGAATATTTCCTGGCACAGAGGACTACCACCTCCCATTCCACAACTGGAGCTCTTACTCTTTGAAGTATAGATTTGCAAACAAGGAAGAATGCTGATAATGGAGGGAATGGGACAAACCGAAGGCTCCATTTTTTTTTATGGGAATGCTCCTTTTGCCAAAATACTGTGTCACTTGTCAGCTTCAAAATAAAATCCAGTTTAGCAAATCCATCTGGAATGGCCTCTCAGCCATAATCTGATTGCCAAATTCAATAATACAGTGAACAGAGATCTCCTGGGGCTAACCGTGAAGCAGATCTGTTCAAAGGACTTTGTAAAAGGCAAGAAAGCACTTTGTCAGTCTTGTATTTCTTTTTTGGCAATTCATCCTGCAAATACAACTTGGAGCAGTTTGCATAAATCTTGGGGGTGAAGAGGAATGTAAAGGAGCCAGCTTGTCTAGGACCCAACTTGTTTAGGACCCTCCATAATACGTAATACAGCTAGATTATAGCAGTAGAAGGAACAGACAGGTAGGGTAGAGTGAGCTCCTGGAAGGAAAAGCCCACATTTCTGTAATTAGTAGAGTCTTGGGAAACCTCAGGGACTTCATATTAGAGTATGTCATGAAGTTGGCAGGCATGGAAAAGAACTTTGGCCATGATGTTAGGAAACTGGCGGGAAGGAGGTTACAACTGTCTAGGAAAGGGGTGCTTAGGGTCTAGACAAGGGAATTAACAGTTTCTTGGAGAGAAAGTAAGACAAAGAGGTAAAGAAATTGATTTATGTTGAAGACAGAATAATGTGTGCTAAGAAATAGCAGATAGACTTTTCCCGCTTTTTAAATTCTTGTTTGCACACATCAAAGTCCTATAGAAATACACACTGCACCTTTCACAGAACATATAATATTTTGTGACTGGAGATTTTGGCATGTTTTACTCAACAGATGTTTGTTAACTTCTTATTTATTACTGTTTATTTAGCACCTACTATGAGAGGTAGTGCAATATAATAGTTAAACATGGGTTTTGTTGTCAGACAGGAATGGTTTTGGATACCAATTCTGTCACACACTAGTTTTGTGATTTTGGTCAAATAACTGAATTTCATGTGTAAAATGTAGAAAGTAATTACTACTTCATGAGACTGCTGTAGAGATTTAACTATATATATAAAGTAGCTGGCACTTTGGTCGCTGATAGTATTTATTACCTGTTTCTTAGTTGAAAAGGATCTGTTAAAATCAGCATAACATACCTATAGTTAGCTGACGTTTATATTGTTATTTATCCCCACCTCTCTCCACCTCACTTTAAATTGTTTGAACAAACTGAGCATGTTACTCTTCAGAGTAGTTTGGGAAGGGGGTTGTGGCTTTTCTATGTCTGGTTTTTTTCCCCATGTTTGCAACCAAAAGACTGTAGCTTCTGGTAAACACAGAAGGTTAGCATGACTGACAGTTTGTACAAGAGCAGACTGAGGTCAGCTCTGCTGAGATTTGGAAATCCAGCAGCAGTTTGAAATTTCTTTTCTCTAACAAAGGAGGGCTTGAATATATTTCAGTATCTCAGTATTTTCATTGTATATTTAAAAGTCATTGTAGCTTAAGTTCTGACCTCCCCTCATTTTACCAATAGCTGAAGTTACTGGTGCAGATGTAGTTATTGTTTTTCCATTAGCAGTTGAGAGGGGCACATTTAAAAAAACTCTTCAGCATGCTAATTAAAAAATGGTTGCAGCAAATCATGTTTTCCCTTTCTCTATTGGATGCCTCTGGATTGTTCCTCACTTGATATTCGACTTAGTGAAATATTTTGAAAGTTGGAGCTTAGAATGGAATATAAGGAAATGCTTGCCTTGAGTACTTTTTAATCATGGAAACTATATGGTGGCTAGTGATTGTGGATATATTTATTTCAGAAATTTTCCAGTTATTTTCTGAAATTCAGAACTCAATGTCTTAACCCAATTTCTTCTCAGTTTCCTTGTATGATAACTACTCCTTACGGATTTTCATGGTTAAGTAAAACAGAAATCTTGAAATGTGCATCAAAACAAAAGAAGGAACATAGCTGTGCAAAGAAGCCATGCCTTACTAAAGTTACTTTCCTTTAAAAACAATTAAGAATGGCTTTCTAAAACGCAAACATTTTTATTTTCATTAGTAAGGACTTTTCTTTGTTTAAAATCTCCATGACAGGTATTTTGAGGTTGCAAAGAACAGAGGTGTGCACAGGGTACCAAAAGGTCACAGGTGTTTGTTGTAAGAGAGTGTTGGAGGGTGCGGAAAATCCAGTGGACCCAGGTCTCCTAGACACTTAGAGCGCAGTGAGGAAAGCAGGGTCACTCTGATGAGTTTGTCAAACTTTCAGAAGCCGGCTCCTGTGAATATCCTACAGAATGGGTCTTAGATACTCCATCTCTGTTTGTATTGTTCTCCTTCTCTTGGCAATTAAGGACTGATTAACTCTGTGAGGCTCAAACCTCTTGTGAGTTTAGACCTCCAGAGCGAGGAGTGTGAAGAGAGAGGCAGAGAGAGACAACCACAGAGGCAGAGACTGTGGTATAGAAGCTTAGAGAGAAAATTTGGCTAGATGCCCTTTGTGAACACTTTTGCATCCAAACATTTTACAGACTTCTGGTCAGCCTAAGAGTCAGGTATTCTTCTTTGGTCCGGTCAACGGTATCCAGAAGAGCAGGGTCACACGTATAAAGCTTGAGAAGTCATCTGGTACAAACTATATTATCTTATGTCTATTACCTTTTTTCTTAGTGGGTGATATGGTCATGGAAAGCATTCAAATTGAGATAAACTCCTCTCCAGAATATATCATTACTCAAAATACAGAATCTAGAAACGTCCAGAAACTTAGAACACATACCCACAACACACACACACACACACACACACACACACACACAACCACTTAGAGAGTTATCACAGTGGTAATAACTTTAGCATTTGCCAGCTGTGTGACCTTGGGCAACTTACTTAACTTCTCTGGGCCTCAATTTTCTCATATGTAAATGTGGATAATGATATGATTTACTTCATAGGGTGGTTGTGAAGATTTAATTAGTTAATACAGCACTTAGAACAATGCCTAGAATATACTAAATGCTCAAGAAATGGGAGATTTTCTTACTATTTGAGTAGGTGTAAGATGTGATAATTTATTCTTAATAAATTGAGTACATCAAAGATCAATGACTTTAGCAAGTGCATCTTCTTTTAGAAAGTGAAATAAGGAATTCCTAGTAGATAGTCCTAATATACTAAATGTGAAAGAACAAAAGCTCTTGGCTTTGGGAACATAATGGACTGGTTTCTATAGGTAAGAGGCAGCCACATGTACCTTCAAACCCATGTATTTTATATTCTTATAGCTAGCAGTATCTTTTGCTTTTTGCAATTATTTTCAATTTCTACATTCTTTGAAGAAAAGGTATTTCTATATTTGGAAATTTTGGTTTCTCTGCACCAATCATTAATTTTCTGCAAATTTTCCTCTATCAGTTATACTGGGTTTGTTTTTATTGTAGAATGATTTATAGAACTTCTAAAACATGCTTGGGCATATCTGATTTTGCAAACCAGACTAGACTAGATGAAGAAGTATCATATTTGCATAATTACCACTGTACAGCTAAACTTAAAACATTTCCCTTGCATAGCAGTGACATTCAAATGATGCTGCTCAGAATATAGCAGTAAACTAACCTCGTCAGGTGTCCCTGTTTAATATAACATTCTGTGGTCTTTCCCCCTGAACTTGCCTAATGAGGCTCTGTTTATCCAATTTTTTCATGTTACAGTCCATATAGGACATCTCAGATGATTGTGCCTGTGTGAGCTTGTATGCATATGAGATTCTTGATTAAAACAAAAGATTTTGTTTTTTACTCCTATAGCCATTATTTTCTCAATTTGTATTCTTATTGGTGTAATTTATTTTTTAAACCCTTGTAAATATACATGAATAAACACTAACCAAAAGCAATGCATATAAATGTATACTATGGTTATAAAATAAGTGCCATGTAATTTCAAATTTTCCTTCTTGAGTAGATACATTGAAAATATAAGAATTATCCTCATTGCTACAATGTCATGTTTAACAACAGAAGATGGAAAAATCTAAAATTATATGTCTTTGTTATATTCTTTTTTCCCTTGAATAACAGTAATGGGCATGAAGTTTGGTGTCATATGGGCCCAGGTCCCTTCTTTGCCATTTGCTAGTTGTGTAACTCTTGGAAAACTATTTAGTCTCTCAGTTTTCTTATCTGAAAAATGAGGGAATAAGATCAATCTCTTTAAATGGTTGTAAGGAATAAATGTGAAAACACAGAGCATAGCTTCCTTCTCAAGCTGGCTTCCCCTCATGGTGGCAAGATGGCTGCAAGCAGCTCCAGACTTACAGCCTACTGGTTAAATAACTATCAAAAACAAGAGCTACAATATTCACTTTACTGTCTCAGATTGAGACACAAAACAATTTCTATGGCAAGAGAGAAGGAACTAATTGAATGGCAAGGCCAGGGTCTTCTTGTGTCTACTATATTTTTTAAGCTGTGTTTTTAAAATCTGTACTGAAATGTAATTTCTATATTTACATGTGGTAAAATTCATCTATTTTATGTGTACAATTTATTAAGTTGTGACAAATGTTTACTCCTGTGCAACCACCTACAAAATCGCAGTATAAGCATTTCCATTATCTCAGAAACTTCTTCTATGCTGCTTTATAGTTCAGCTCTTCTTCAGCCCTATCCCCAGTAACCAAATGATATACTTTCTGTCCCTGTAGTATTGCTTTTCCTTGAATTTCATATAAATTGAAACTTTTGTATCTCCCTTCTTTAATTAGTATATTAATTCAGATTAGCAATAATTCATTTTGGTCTATTGCAGAGTAATAATGTATTGATGCATATACCTCAATTTGCTTTCCCATTTACTAGTTGATAGATCTGGATTGTTTCCTGTTTGACTATTGGAACAAAGCTGGTGTGAATATTCATTACAAATCTTTGTATGGGTATATGCTTTTATTTGGGAGCGGTAAATATCTAGGATTGGAAATACTGGGTTATATGGTGTCTGTTTAGTTTTATATGAAACGGCTGGACTGCTTTCCAAAGTAGCTATACCGTTTTCATTCCTGCCAACAATATATGAGAGTTTCAGTTGCGTACATCATTGCCTATACTTGGTATTAACAGTCTTTTTATTTTATTGGATATGTAGTGATATGGCTTTCATTTGCATTCCCCTAATAACTAATGATGTTAAACACTGTATAATGTGCTTCTTTTATGAAGTGTCTATTCAGCTATTTTGCTCTTTTAAAAATTTGGTTATATGTCTTTAATTTTGACTTTTAAGTGTTCTTTGTATATTCAGGATACAAGCTTATTATTAGATGTAGATTTTGCCAATGTTTTCCCCTAGTCTGTGACTTGTCTTTTCATCTTATAAGTGTTTCTTGAAGAGTAAAAATATTTAATTAATGATATTAATTATAATTTAAAATATTTTATACTTTTTGTATTCTAAGAAATCTTTTCCTACCACAGGATCACAAAGATATTTTTACCTATATTTCCTTCTGGAAATTTTACAGTTCTATCCATTATGTTTATACATATGATGCATTTTAAGTTAACATTTGAGTATAATGTGAGATAAAGATGGTTCAGTTTTCATTTTTGGCATGTGGCAATCCAGTTGTTCCAACATCATTTGTTGGAATACTATTTTTCCCCAATGTGTTACTTTAGCTTCTACATTGCAAATCAATTTACTGTATATCTGTGTATCTATTTCTTGACTCTTTATTATGTTACACTGATCTATATGTTTATGTTTAGGCCAATATAATACCGTCTTGATTATGATAGATTTACGGTAAGTTTTTAAAATTGGTAGTGTTAAGTCCTCCAACTTTATTCTTCTTTTTAAAATAGTTTTACTTATTCTTGGTCCTTTGCATTTCCATACAAATTCTAGAGTCAGTTTGGCAATTTCTCCTAAGTTCTGTTGGAGTTTAGATAAAGACAGCAATGAATCAACAGGTAAATTTGGAGGCAAATTGACATCTTAAAAATAGAGCTTTTTGATCCATGAACATGATTTATCTCCCTATTTATTTTGGTTTTTTCTAATTTCTCTCAGTAATGTTCTGTAGTTTTTCAGTGTGTAGCTCGTACATGTATTTTGTTAGCCTTATCCCTAAGTATTTCATTTTTTTTGATGCTACTGTAAATACTTTAAAATTTTAATTTCTTTTTGTTCATTATTAGAACATAAAGTACAATTAATTTTTTTGTAATAATAAAATTTATTTTCAGAGCAGTTTCAGATTTACATTTACAGAAAAATTATATTAAAAGTATAGGGAATTTCTATATGACTCCTTCCACACCCACACATATAGTTTCCCCTGTTACTAACAGATTGGTGTGGTACATTTGTTACAATTGATGAACCAATATTGAAACATTGCTACTAACCAAAGTCTATAGCTTACATCATGGTTTACACTTTGTGCTGTATAGTTCTGTAGGCCTTGACAAATGTGTAATGTCACTTGTCCATCATTGCAGCGTCATACAGAAGACTCTTACCGCCCCAAATATGCCCTGTGTTCCACCCATTTGTCCTTTCCCCTCCCTTCGGAACCCCTGGTAACCACTATCTTTATATCAATATTACAAGTTCTTCTATTAACACAAGATAACTTCAGTAACAATAAATCTACTTTGATCTGTGGTTACACTCCCATCTCTGTTAGTTCTAGTTCCATTCCAAAAAACAAAGAGTATCTACAACTGCAAGCAAAACAATTCCCTCCATCTGCCCCATCATATCTAAGTTCCCTCTAAGCCTGAAGCAGTTAGAGCAGTCTTCATCCCAAATCCCTCAAGACTGAGGAATGTACAATTAACTTTTGTGTATTGACTATGTAACCTGTGATCTTGCTAACTTAGATATTGAATTTTGGAGTTCTTCTGTAGATCGCTTAGAATTTTCTTCATAAACAGTCTTCTCTTCCTTTCCAATCTGTATTCCTTTTATTCCTTTTGCTTGATATAATGCTCTGGTTAGAACCTCCAGAAAAATGCTTAATAGAAATGGTGATGTGGATATCCTTTTCTTGTTGTCAGCATTAGGGAGAAGCACTCATTATTTTACCATTAAATGTGATATAGCAGTAGATTTTAAGTAAATGCTATTTACCAGAGTGAGGAAATTCCCTTCTATTCCTAGTTTGCTTGAAGGTTTACCATAAATGGATATGGAATTTTAAAAAGTGCTTTTTCTGCATCTATTGAGATTATCATATATTTTTTTAAATCTTTAAGTTTAATAATAATATAGTGAATAGTACTAATTGGCTTTGAATATTAAAATAACCTTGCATTCTTGGAATAAGCCAAACTTTGTTATTTTATATTATCCATTAATTTGATTTGCTAAAATTTTGTTATGGATGTGGACATCTGTATTTATAAAGGATAGTAATTTGTAGTTTTATTTTCTTGCTATGTGTCTTAGTTTGCTAAAGCTGCTGATATAAAAATACCAGAAATGGGTTGGCTTTTATAAAGGGAATTTATTTGGGGTGAAAGCTTAGAGTTCTGAGGCTGCAAAAATGCCCAAATCAAGGCATCATCAGAGATACTTTCTGACCAAAGGTTGGCTGCTAGGAGATACTTGAGTCCTGCCACATGGCAAGGCAAGATGGAGAGGGTCTGCCAGTCTCTCTCTCCTTTCTCCTGGAGCTCAGCTCTGGGTTATTAGGCATCTCTCCTGGGCTTCATCTCCTCAGTCTCTTGGGGCTTCTCAGTTTTTCTGCAGCTTTAGGCAAACCTGGAGTCCTTTCTCTCACATGGCAGGGTCAAAATGACAGCACTCCCTTTCTCTGTGTCTCTTTTGCTTGTTCTCAGTTTATATAAGACTGAGGGACAGAGCTTAGACTCAACCTGGGTCATGCCTCACTGGCATAGATCAATCAAAAGCCCTAAAGCAATCTAATCAAGTTATCTAATCAAAGGTCCCTGAACTGAATTTAATTCACTCAAAGGGCCCCACACCCACAGAAATGGATTAGTTCAAGAACATAATCTTTTCTGGGATTCACAATATTCAAACCATCACACCATGTCTTTGCCTGTTTGGTATAGGATAAGGCTGACCAAGTGAAATGTTTTGTGAAGTGTTTCCTCTATTTTCTAGAGTATTTTATATAGAGTTGGTATTATTTATTCCTTAAATCTTGTTAGAATTCTCCAGTGAAGCCACCTGAGCCCAGTTTTTCTTTGTGGAAAGATCTGGAACAACAAAATTATTTACTTCAATAGATATAGGGCTATTCAAATAATTTACACCTTCTTAAATGAGATTTGGTATTTGGTGTCTTTCAAAATATTTGTCCATTTCATAAGTTGTCAAATTTATTGGCTTGTAGCTGTGTAATGCTCTCTTATTATCTTTTACTTCTCTATAGGCTCTATAGTGATGTCTCCTTTTTCATTCTTGATATTTCTAACTTGTGTCTTACCTTTTTTTCTTGATATGACTGGCTATGGCTTTGCCAATTTTATTGATCTTTAGAAAAATATTTGGTTTTATTGATATTCTCATTTATTTGCCTATATTATTTTTTTGTGTTTTCTGCTCTTTAATAGTTCTTTCTTTCTATTTATCACGACTTGTTCATTTTTGAGATTCTTTTTTTTTATTTTTAGCAATTTTATTGAGATATATTCATATACTATACAATCCATTCAAATTGTATATTCAGTGGATTTTGGCATAATCACCGAGTTGTGCATTCATCACTGCAATCAATATTGGAGCATTTTCATTACTTCAAAAAGAGATTCTTAAGATGCGCTTCTTACATTTTTTATTTTGGGCCTTCCTTCTTTTCTAATATAAGCATTTAAGGCAATACATTTTCTTTTTCATAGATTTTGATATGTTGCATTCATTTTCATTCAGTTTAAATATTTTCTAATATCTCTCTTGATTTCTTTTAAGCAATGTTGTATGTAGAATTATGTAATTAAATTTGGAAATATTTGGTGACTTTCCAGATACTTTGATGTTATTTCTTGTTTAATTATATCATGATTTGTGTAATTTCAATTCTTATAAACTCTTTGAGACTTGGGTTTGATCTACTGTATGGTCTATTCTGATGAATGTCATATGTATATTTGAAAAGAATATATTTTCTGTTGTTTTGAAGTGTAATGTTTTAACCTATGGTTAGCCAAACTGTAAGGTGAAGGACACAGTTCTCCATAGTTCTCTTGGCCTAGTCTGCCCAAGACTTATGACCCTAAGAAGTCATTGGAGCCTATTATATTCTATTATATCCTATTATACTCTATTATATCCTATTACAGGTCAAGAATAAAAATTAGAATCATATGAAGGAAGAAACATAAAGGGTAAATTCTGGGAGGGTTCCAAATATGAAGCTTCTGTTGTCCTCAGGATGTGTTACACTGCTCATATCTATATGTAACAATATGCATAAGTTAAGCCAAGAAACTCATCAAAGTTTTTATTGAGGTTTCATTATGTAGGCAACTCAGTCTATAGGTTGAGTGATACTTTGTGACACAAAGCCCCACACTAAATCATAGCATTGGGCTCCTGTCATGGTCTGCCCTACCCTGAGTTATCCTGTTAGCATAAAACTATCTAGTGTGATCCAAGGGTCCACCATGAATAACAAAGACACTCGTATAACTTGGAAATTCCAAGGGTTTAGAGGTTACTTCTCACGTATTATTATTACTATTTTTATTGACTTGAACAAAAGTTTGATAGACTTCTTTACAGGTAATGGAAAATTACTTATTACACAGTTATAAAAAGCAAAGTAGGCCTAGATAGTTGGCAATATTGTTCTGGTCTTACATATTCTTAAGGATTTTCTGTCGATAATTTTGTCAGTTATTGGACAGAAGTTTTGAAACCTCCAATAATAAAGGCAGATTTGACTATTTGTCCTTTCATTTCTATCAGTTTTTGCTTCATATTTTCATTAGTAGATTTATACGTATTTAGGTTTGTTGCATCTTTTTAATGAATTTCCCCTTTATTTTCAAAATATCTTTTAATTTTCCTGATAATTTTCTTGTTTTGGAATATACTTTGTGGGATATTAACATGCCTACTCTGGTTTTCCGTTGATTGGTGATAATATGGTATATATTTTGTGTTCTTTTACTTTTAACTGTTTTGTATCTTTTTCTTTAAAGTGGATTGCTTTTAGCCAGCAAACAGTGCTGTCTTGTTTTTGTATTCAATTTGCCTTTTAATTGAATTATTTCATTGAATTGGCTTAAACCTACTATCAAACTATTTTTTTCTACTTTTCCTGTCTGTTCGTTCTTTCTTTCTTTCTTTCTTTCTTTCTTTCTTTCTTTTTCTTTTCTTGTTTTTTGTTGGATAATTTACTATTTTTCATTATTCTATTTTCTCTACTACTACTATTAGATTATTGGATACACCTCTTTTTGTTAGTGGTTTCTTGGAGGTTGCAATATACAAATTTTAAATTATCACAATCTATCTTCAAATAAATATGTCACTTCATAGATAATGCCTGAATCTTATAGCAGTATTCTTCTACATATCCTTCTGTTTTTGTGCTGTTATTATTATATATTTTATGTCTATGTATGTTTTACTCCCCACAATATCTTATTATTATTGCTCTTAACAGTGTCCTTATTGTTATTTTTAATTATGCAACCCACTATCTTTTAAAGACATTAAAAGATTTATCTATTTATGTATTCCCCCCCCACATTTATTTTTTTATTTTTATTTTTTTTGCACTTGCTGTCTGCTTTCTGTGTCCATTCTCTATGTCTTCTTCTGTGCCTGCTTGTCTTCTCTTTAGGCAGCACTGTGAACAGATCCTGGGACCTTCCGGAGTGGGAGAGAGGTGCTCAATCTCTTGCGCCACCTTAGCTCTCTGGTCTGCTGCATCTCTTAATGTCTCTCCTCTGTGTCTCTTTTTGTTGCTTCATCTTGCTGTACCAGTTCCCCACTCAGGCCAGCACTCCTGCACAGGCCAGCACTCCACGCGAGCCAGCTATCCACTTGGGCCAGCTCTCCACTTGGGCCAGCTCACACGAGGGCCAGCTTGCCTTGGCTAGAAGGCCCTGGGAATTGAACCCTGAATCTCAAGTGTTCTTAAGCCCAATCGCTTAAGCCACATCCACTTCCCAGATATCTTATTTTATGCATGTATTTGTTCTTTCTACTGC
>JAQZBX010036626.1:0-24116 GCA_029593785.1 Cabassous unicinctus
GATGAGCGAAGTTTTATTATGCGCGGGCCCAGAGGAGAATTCAGTCTCCAAATTCTAAGCCTTGTTTCTTGATTTTCATAAGTTTATATAGGAACACTAAGCAGGAAAATTCCTAAGCAAGTGGGCAGGCAGGGTAACAAAAGCAGAAAAGCAAAGTTAGCTTATCTTTCTAAAAACAGAGGGCCATTAGGGAGGAAAAGAGTCATTATCTCTTTAGAGTTGTAAATTTCAATTCAAAGGGGCAGGCAGGGAGTGCTTATCTTCCTTACAAGGATTCCATGGAGAAAAAGGGAGGGGAGAAAGGGACTGAGGGGAGTTATTTTCCTAAAGCTGTGGGTTTCTGCTTAAGGGGGTTAGGATCCAGCACTTCCCTCATCAACTCTGCATTGACAATCAGATACCATAAAGCCTGAGACAATTTCAAATGACTGAGCAATCTTTTTGGTACTTTCTACTTAAAAATATGTCCTGTAATTGCAGTGTAATTAAAATTTTAGATGCATGTTTTCCAATAGCCCGTCTCTAAAGACCTCCTTAAAGCAGAATCCTGAGAAATGAAAGAGGATGCAATCGTTTCTACCTCAGCATTTTGTTGAACAAGTGAAAAAAAGAGGGTTGCAGTTCTTATGCTTTGCTTGTATTTTCACTTTGTAGTATATTCGAATGTTATTGTATGTCTATTCTTCAGAATCAAAGCTTTTGATTTATTGAAAATGACTCATTATGTATCTAAAGACAGGGATGAGAAATCATTTTTACAATAACCACATTCATTTTATTAGGACTAACAGATGACCTGAGACTACAGGTTGTTGTGTTAGTATTTCTTTTTCTCACCTACATTTTCACTGTTTCTGGAAATCTAATAATTGTCCTGTTCACTCTGATGAACTCTCTCCTCAAAAGACCTATGTATTTTTTTTTCTTCAGAATTTCTCCATTTTAGAACTAATACTAACAACAGTCTGTGTTCCTAGATTCCTGTGTACTCTGACAACTGGGGACAAAAGTGTTACCTATAATGCTTGTTTCATTCAATTATTTTTGTCATCCTCATTGGAGCAACAGAATTCTTTCTTCTAACCACCATGTCCTATGACTGCTATGTTTCCATCTGCAAGCCCCTGCACTATACCACCATCATGAGCAACAGGGTGTGCACTGCACTTGTCCTCTGCTGTTGGCTGACTGGGCAAATGGTCATCCTCCCACCACTTAGCCTGGGAGTTCAGCTAGATTTCTGTAGCTCAAATCTCATTGACCATTTTTGCTGTGATGCATCTCCTCTTCTGAAGATTGTATGTTCAGACATGGAATTCATAGAACAACTTTTTCTAATCATGGCTGTGTTGACCCTCATAGTCACACTTGTGTGTGTGATTTTATCCTACACATACATCATCAAGATCATTTTAAGACTTCATTCTGCTCAACAAAGGAAAAAGATTTTCTCCACCTGTTCTTCCCACATATTGTAGCTTCCATCACCTATGGAAGTTGAATCTTCATCTATATCAATCCACAAAAGGAAGGGGTGGCCATTAAAAGGTGGTGTCTTTGCTCAACACCTCAGTTATCCATTTGATGAACTCCTTCATTTATACTCTACAGAATAAGCAAGTGAAACAGGCCTTCAAGGAGGCAATAAAAAAGACTGCATTTCTCTAAAAAATTTAAGAGATAAATTCAAATATATTCTAAATAAATGGCTAAAAATATGACTAAACATATGTACATATACGTACTTCTTCTTTTGCTATGCTTTCTAATGCAGTTCTACAGTTTAGTCTGTTTATGCACCTAAGTTTCTTTTCTTTTACTCTTAAAGCCGCAGAGTAAAGTAAGAATCATTGTCTTATTTCAAAAAAAAAACCTTCCTTCATATTGATGTACTTTCTTAAAAGACCTGAAAATAGATTTCTTGGGGTCCAAACAAAATCTCATCATCTCTATGTCTGAAGAAGAAAAAGATAGCAAGAAAATATGAATTCCTGTCTACTAATTTCTTTAGATTAATAACTCTTTTAGGGAAAACATTATTCCACTAAGAAATCCTTCCTCATTTGATGTACACTATATATATATTAAGAAAAATGGGTAGAGGTGATTCATTTCTCATTTTTGCAAAAGAAAGCATCCTCTTAAAGGGACTTTGCAAAACAAAACTCAAAATTTTAGCTTTTCACACAGTAAAGAAATAAAGACTAACAAAGAAATATGTCAGCATATTAAATTTATTTTTAAAAAGGAAATTCAAACTCAGTGCTTATCTTTTTCTACAAAATTGAGATACAAAATATGTCGTCTAATATACCAGGTGGCCATTTATTCTATTGTTAATGAAGATCTTAGGGTTGGGAGCAACAGACAAAAGACCACGGAATCTGACACAGTTTGGTTGCTGTCAATTCACACAAATTCATAAGTGAAACTATCATGTCATCATAATCAAACTTTCAGTTCCAGGATTCTTAAGATAGTGTCCTAGGATTGGATATTTTCATTATAAAGCAAAATAAACCAAAGGAAAAGATGTCTATTCTCTCAAGTTTTCCCAATTTCTCTCCTCAAATATAATAAATATTAATTTATCTGTAGTTTTTAGATATTTTATAAAATCTCATACTCATTATTTTCAAAATTGAACCCCTTCATTCAGGTCCTATTCTTCTGAATTTCAACATTTGTTGTAACCAGCATTTCATCCATGGTCTGGCCCAGTGCCACAGACATTTCACTAAAACTTTAGATGAGTGCGTCAAAATTTTATTTGAAATTTACTTAGAAATATTAATAAAATACAGATTATTTTTCAATTGGGCTGGGTAGAACTTGAGACTGCATTTCAACAAGCTCCTATGTGATGCCAATGCAACTGATCTAATGATCACAGTTTGAATAGCAATATTTTATGGTTATAATGGGAAATGTCAGGTATATTGTATATATTCAAATAACCAGATCTTTTCTCCATATTGGGTGAAGGTGTCTTTGTCAAGGAGTACCTTGGAGCAAACTTGGTAAGGTCTCATAAAAGTTATACCTTCTACTCTAAATGTCAACACAGTTTTCCATGGGTAATGTTTACATTTCTTACCCCTGTGTCACACCACTCACTGAAAGGAAGTGAAATACAGTACCATTGGATGCCAATATATGTCTATCTGGCATCAAAGATGATGTGAGCTGTAATGTAAATTAGTCCTGATTGTCACAAGATCTTCAAGTGATAATAATCAAATTTACCAACAGCTGTAATGACAAGAGCATTCATATACTAAGGAAAGGGGATGTGGTATGGACAGAGAAATTGTAATCACACAAAAAATATTGCTAACACTATTATTCTGAATTAATGTGGCAAAATGATAGCCATAGACTATCATACACTGAAGGGTTTTCCCTTTCTACAGACCACCTCTTTACTAATTTTTTTTCTCAATTTCTTAATTGAGAAATACATAATTCATATCATTAATCAGGAAAGAAAAGAGATACAAAGAAACAGATGCATTTAATGAATTCTTTACTTTAATTTATTTTTCTAAACTATAAAATAATGTGTAATAATAAATATAATGTAACACCACGGATAACTACCTGTCATTGACTTCCACAATAATGTAGTAAATTTAAAATTATGAAAAAGAACACATCCCTAAATCACTTTTCTGATGCACAATATTGAAGTTCCTGAATTTTCTTCTAAAATACAAAAAAGCAAAAATAAGGGGCTTGATATGGACTATGAATGTACTTAGAATAGACAATATTATTTCAGAGAGATACTGAAAGAAAAATGACCATTAGTTTGTTACTCACTGCAAAGATATATTCGGGCTTCCAAAATATTCTACCATTCTCTCCTTACCCCTACATGTAAATTTGAGTGTGTACCAATGCTCAGCAAATCGGTACAATAAGCTACAATATATATGTTTTCTATTCTAGATAGGGTAAATTATCTAGCATTTCCATATTTTATGTCCACTTCATATCATATCAATTATTAATACCAGTGAAATATGGTGTTATATTGTTATATTTGAGGGTTGGCATGGAAAAATGTTTAGGAATATCTTATATGAACAGTTTTATTATATTCATCAAAGAAGGAGATAATACATTCCTAATTTTACACTTTGAAAAAGTGAGTTATTCTATCATTTCATGAATTATAAACTAATTGAAAGCATAAAAGAAAACAAAACAAAAGAAATCTTTCAACTGTGATCAATGAGAAGAAACTAATGACGCAAAATGAAACCACCTTGTATAATATTTTAATCAATGTGAAAGATCAGTATATAAAAGAAAAGGTAAGGAGTTTCACATCTGTAAAAGACTGAATGAAGACAGCTTTGAGCTACTTTTACATTCATTATATTATTCCTGAATTAATTTGAATATTTCCATTTAGTGGTATAAAATGTCATTACATTTATCACACTGAGGAAAATGCCTGGAATATGAAAAAAGATGCAACGTAGTCCCTCTAGCATTCCCTAAAACTGTTGGAAAGGGTAGAATATGTGTGTAGCCAATGACATCATCAGGAGACATAAATGAGAAGGGAACCATGGGTGGTATTGACCCCTTGTTGAAGGTTATGCCAGGAAAATACCACATCTTTGTCATCTGCAATAAATCCTGACTAATATAACAAATGATAAAATAAAACTTCGTTGAGTGATTACCTGTAGTTCTAGAGTAGGTCTAATTCACCTCAGACTGGAGGGTCCTTACAATGGTAAAAAATGAAGGGAAGGAGGCAAGAAACATTTGTAAATCTAAACATTAATCCATCCCTTTGACTGTGTCTGAGTGAATTCAACATTTACCAACATAATGCTAAAAGAAGCCAGCTTAACCTTTCATAATGAATAACACAGCCCTTCTGTAGAAGAAAGGAAGAGAAATAGAAACATTCTTTGTGTCATAGTTTAAAAGAAGTATAAAATAGGAGAAATCAGAGCAAATATTTTTCTCTAAATTTAATGATTTTAAAGAATAAGAGAAACCTAGGAAATGAATAATTTGCAGTCAACAGTATACAATAAGTTTTCTGCATCTTTGAAATTAAAGCAAAGATTAGTAAATGAAAAATTACTCATTTAGAAAAGATAGCATAGAAAAGAAAAACACAATTTCCTAACTAAAAACACAATGGAGGGGGCGGATGTGGCTCAAATGGTTGATTGCCCATCTCCCATATGTAGGGACCTGGGTTCAATCCCCGGGACCTCCTGGCAAAATAAAGAAAAATAGAGAAGTCACACAGGCAAGATGATGATGTAACAGGAGAGTGACACAGGTAGAGCCAAAATGAGACAAAACCAGAAACTAAGGTGTCACAGGTGGTAGGAAGCCTCTCTCCCACATTGGAGGCTCCCAAGAGCAAATCCTGGTGAAGACAGGAGGAGAAGGATGAGAAGGGAGGGCAGTAAACAGACACAGAGAATTGCCCAGGGAATGGACACAAAAACAGCAAAAATGGGGCAGGAGGAGGGGGGTTTAAAAATGCATAAAAGTAAACAAAAAAATAAATCTTTGAAACACACACACACACAAACACACACACACACACAAGGAACCAGGGATCAATGCAATGTATGCTGTAGAAAACTAAAAAAATGCTGTTCCAGGAAGATTAAATGATCTAGGAAATATCTGGGAATACAAACTAAAAATTAAAATTTTGAGAAATAAAAGACAAGTAGTTCTAAATGATCTAATGTGGATAAAACTTAATCTCCAGAAAGAGAAATTGATCCAACATAGAAAAAATAAGTTAAAAATAAATAAGGGGACACATTTCTAAGCTAAAGAAAGAATTTAGTCTATTAATTAAAAAGGATCAAGTACTAGACAAAATTACTTTTCTAAAAAATAAAAAGCCTTATTGTAATTTTGTACATATTCTTTAAGAAAATAAAAAATTCCTTGGAACTCTAAACAGAAGAACAGTATATCTACCAAATGGCCTAGCAAAATATTCTAACAAATCCAAAGAAGGATGTAAAATTCTGAGCAAAGAGGTTTAAGTTATGAATTCTGCATTCCCCATAAGCCACAATTTAATTGCAAAACAATGTACATATCTACGAAAAAGCAAAGATTCAATGTAGATATAATCCTTCTGTAAAAAAACTTTATTCTAAAACAAAGACATCATTAAGACACAAATATAAAGATTTGAAAAATGGAAAACAACATTACAATTAACTAATGAAGAGACAAAAAAAATAATAAATAGTATAAATTTTAAAGCAAAAAACCTCTTACTATAAAATTGAATGTAAAAAGAAAAATTCTTTGAAGAAAAACTGCATAATTATAAAATTAATATTAAAAGTTAGTTAATTAATTATTAATTAATTTTTAATCAGGAGAAAAGATGAAAAATGCAGTAAAAATATGTTAAATTATTCATCATGCCTGAAAGGGGTCAAGGGACAATAATCTTTACTTTGAAAAATACATGCAGAAGTACAGATTTTTTTTTGCCCATAAATCTAAATATAATTAAAATGGAAAAGTCAATATGCCTTCAATATTCGTGAAAATACAGAGAACAAAAAACATTGTAACAGCACTAAGGAATTTAAGGAATGGTATAAAAAATACATGAATTAGGAATAATAATTCATAATAATAATATGAATGAATAACAACAAAATTTCAAACAACCCCAAAGCAATGAAATCAATATTTTAAATGGATGCCATTTACTAATCTATGAAAGTGTTTAATATAAAGTGATTGTCAGAGGCATAGCAGATAAATGTAAACAAAAAATATAGTAATAATTACAATAAAAAAAAAAGAAATGAGTAAAATAGAACCACTTTTAACACAGACTTACATTGTTGATTAGCAGCTGTAACATACTTTAGACATATAAGAATGATAGAAAGGATAAAAACTTCAAATACCAAGAAATATATGAAAATATTGACAATATTGAAAAAATAATGAGAGATTTTACAACACATTTTCTCCAAGATCACATATAAAGAAAATAAATATGAAAATAGTCTGATAATATAATTGATTAGACTGATTCAATATATATGCATCCAACGTTTATCCCAGAAAAAGCAACACATATTTTTAAGACAAATTCACTGATTCTTTACAAAAATGGTTACAGGAAAATTTCATAAATTCCAAGAAATAAAAACTGTACAGACTAATTTTTAATAAAATACATTAAAATATTACCTAAAAACAAAGCTGAATGAAAATAAAAACAACCCATAAATTTTGTATTTATCTCCTAAACAGAAGTTGGTCAAGAAATAAAGATTTACAATTCTGCTTCATATCTTGATATTCTAACAGGGAGGAAACATACTACCTTCAAATTATGCAACTTTTGATCATGAGACAATAGACAGTACAGGATTGAAGTTCTTGACAGAAAACACTTCAGGTGACACCTATGATCATTTCAGCTTTTTGTCTGAAAACTCTTGAATATGGTACAGAAAAAATATCATAGTGGTTTCATGGAGTTGGGGAGCTAGGAATTATAGTTCAGGAAGGCTGAGGGATCTATAATTTGTGTGGCAAAAATACAAAAAAAAGCTGATGAGAGAAAGGACTATAAAAATATGCATATGGAGGCCCTTGAGTTTAGAGTTGTATGCTAACTTGGGCATGCATAGGGTAAAAATGTCAGGAAAAATAGGAGAAGCTGGTCATGAGTATCACACAGAATTAAAATGTTTACATTCTGAACAGTAATCACGGAGAGCCCTCTTTTAATATATTCAGAGAAAATTCCAAAGAATTCATGCATTAGCAATGAGGCTAAATTGGACCTCACATGAAGGCTGCTCTAGACTCACTTAAAAAAATTAAAACCATAAAAAAAATACAAAAAGAGATCAGGTTACTCAAAATACAGCTGGTCTCCTTCCAAACATAAATCAAATCTTCAAAAGAGGATAACCAAGTCCAGACACTCAACAAGGAGATACCATAATCTCTTGCATCCCATTGAAAATTACTAAGCATGCAAAGAAGCAGGAAAATGTGACACATAACCAGGATAAAAATGAGTAAAAGAAACAAACCAAAAAATGACAAAGGTGTTAGAAAAAGCAAACCAGGATTTTAAATAGATTTAATAATATTCAAATGTAATTGGAGATTTGATAGAAAACATTGACATAATTAGGAAAGAAACAAAATATTTTTAAAATCAAATGAAATTTATCAACATAAAAAATTCCATAGCTAAAATGAAAGTATCACTGGATGGCATTAAGAACAAAGAAGACAATACAGAAGAAAGGAATGCCCAATGGAGATTTAGTTCCGATCAATCTCAGAGTGGGCCAAGTGGTTCTCTAAAGCAACTTGCAGTTAGTGCCCCAGTTCTAGAATCCATAATTGGAACATAGATATTCAGCAAGTGACAGAATTCCAATATTGGTTTCCTGAACACTGGATTAAGAGTTATTAGGGTAGGAAATGTGAAGTAGAAGTGACTACATCTATTTCTTTCTATGAAACTAGTAAAGCAAAAGCAATAAATACTTCAGGGAACAGGGCATCAGATTAGGCATATAAGGCTCAGCACTATCACAGAAACAACCGAGAACGAGCCAAGAGCTGTCTGAGGGACCTGCTAAGGGGGTCAGTAGACCAGAACATTACTTCACAACTCCAAGGAGGATGAGGGACAGAGAGAGAAAGAAGCTGAAACAACAGTCTATGAGGTACTAAACCTTCCGGCTGCTGGGAAGGGCTCCCCTCCCCAATCCAGCTCACTGATAGGAGAGCAGAGGTCTTCCTCCCTGCTAGCTATTACAAGGGAAAAGGGAGGGGGATTCAGGGGGCTTCTCTTCAGTGAATTCAGCCAGTGGAGTCCACTTTGAATCTTGGGTCTGGCGGGACGAAAACAAAGAAAAACCAAGAGATAAACCTCCATGGAAAGGTGTGTGAAAATGTGCCATCTGCTGGTGAGTCTGGAAACTGCATGGACAAAAATTGCTTTAGGTCACTCTTTACCCCAACCAGGGGAGGAAGTCTGCACCCCTGTAGTGAGTCCGTGGTATGATTTTGATAACTTAAGCCTCACGAATTTAAAGACTTAGGATAAATTGAGCCAAATATCAAAGAGCTGTGAAAAAATAATAATAATAGCCAAGAGACAGAAATTAGCCATTATAGAAAATTCACCAACCTATCAGCTGCCTAGATATGAGCAAAAAATTACAAGCTGTACTAAGAAACAGGAAAAGATGACCCAGCCAAAGGAACAAACCAAATATCCTGAAGAGAGTCAGGATTTAAGACAATTAATCAATGATAATCATACAGCTCTCCTAAATAAATTTAAAGAATTGAAAGAAAATATGAATAAAGAGATAAGTGATATTAAAAAGACACTGGGTAAGCTTAAAGAACAATTTGAAAGTTGGCAAAGAAAAGTAACAGACCTTATGGTAATGAAACACTTGATGGATGAGATTAAAAATGCATGAGAGGCACATAAAAAAAGATTTGAACTGCTTGAAGTCAAAATTAATGATTTCAAAACAGGACTGGAACATCTGAACTGGAAAAGACAGGAGAACAGAAAGAGAAGAGAATGGCAAAAGTGAAATAGGGTCTCAGGGAATTGACTGACAATGCAAAACGCAAAAACATACTCATTTTTCACATTCCTGAAGGAGAAGAGAATGGACAAGGCGCAGCAAGAATATTTGAGGAAATAATGACTGAAAACTTCCCCACTCTTATGAAAGACATAAAAGCAATATCCAAAAAGGAAAACACATTCCAAAAAGAATAAAAATGAATAGACCTACCCTGAGACACCTACTACTCTGAATGACAAATATCAGAGATAAAGAGAAGATTTTTAAAGCAGCACGAGAAAATCAAAGCATCACAGATCAGGGAAACTCAATAAGGTTAAGTGCCAACCTCTCATCAGAAAATATGGAAGAGAGAAGAAAATGGTATGATATATTTTAGGTATTGAAAGAGAAAATCAACCAGCCAGGAATTCTGTATCTGGCAAAGCTGTCCTTCAAAAATGAAGGGGAGTTCAAAGTCTTCACAGACAAACAACACTGATAGAATCTATTATCAAAAGACTGGAATTACAAGAGATACTAAAGATACTACAGTCTGAATGAAAAAACACTAAAGATACTACAGCCTGAAAGAAAAAACAAGGGTGAGAGATCTGGAGAAGAGTGTAGAAATGAAGAACATTAGAAAGGGTAAAATATAGACTATAGTATGATAGGGCAACCAAAAGACAACGGTGAGAATGGATGAAGTTTGATGTGGAGACAGTGGCCTCTAGAGCTTCTGAGGGGAGGGAGAGAGGGAAATAGGTGTAATTTGGCAGCATTTTCAGGACATTGGAATTGTCCTGAATAATGGTGCAATGACAGATACAGGCCATTATATCTTGCCATAACTTAGAAAATTGTGTGGGAGAGTTTAAACTATAATGTAATCTATAATCGACACTTAGTGGCAATGTTCCCATACTTGTTCATCAATTATAACAAATATACCACACTAATGAAGGATGTTGTTAATGTAGGAATGTGTGGGATGGATAGGGAATGGAGCATATGGGAATCCCCTACAATTTTTTATGTAACATTTGTGTAATCTAAATATCTAAAAAATAAAATAAAATATAGAAACAAAATGGATGAAACAATAATGCTTTAGAGCTATAACATGGAATGTTAATGGCTCAAAAACCCCCATCAAAAGACACAGACTGATAGAATGGATTTTAAAATATGACCCATCTATATGTTGTGTATAAAAGACTCACCTCAGACGTAAAGACACAACCAGGTTGAAAGTGAAAGGCTGGAAAAAGATATTCCATGTAAATCATAACCAAAAAAGAGCTGGAGTAACAATACTAATATAGGACAAAATAGATTTTAAATGCGGAAGTGTTATAAGGGATGGAGATGGTCATTATATATTAGTAAAAGGGACAATTCAATAAGAAGAAATAGCTGTTATAAATATTTATGCAACTAACCACAGTGCCACAATTTTCATGAGGCACACACTGGCAAATTGAAGGGAGAAATTGATGTCTCTACAATAATAGTTGGAGACTTTAATACACCACTCTCAGTATTGAATAGAATGTGTGGACAGGGGATTAATAGAGAAACAGAGAGCTTGAATAACATGATAAATGAACTAGACCTAACAGACATCTATAAAGCATTGACCTCCAAAAGAGCAGGATATACATTCTTTTCAAGTGCTCATGGATCCTTCTCCAAGATAGACCATATTTTGGGTCACAAGACAAGTTTCAATAAATTTAAAAGATTGAAATTATACAAAACACTTTCTCTGATCATAACAGAATGAAGCTGGAAATTAATAATGGACAGAAAAAGGGAAAATTCATAAATATATGGAGATTGAACAACACACTCTTAATCAGTGGGTCAAAGAAGAAATTGCAAGAGAGTACGGCAAATATCTTGAGATGAATGAAAATGAGAACACAACATATCCAAGCCTATGTACCACTTCAAAGGCAGTACGAGAGGGAAAATTATAGCCATCAATGCTTAAAGCTTCTAGCAGAACAGGTAGACACATGCATTAACAGAATAGATATTTCAGTAGAAATATAGAAATGAGAAAAAGTGAAATAATAATGCTAGAAACATATTATATACATATATGTATATATGTATACATGTACACGAATATATAGATATAAACATACACAAGGTATAGGTATATATATACATATATATAAAGAAATGACTGTAGGTCAATAGAATTATGCAAAGAGAAAGAAAGAAAAAGAATGAAACAAAACAGATCATCAAGGATAATACAAATGTTTAACATATGTTTTACAGTCTCAGAAGAAGAAGAAACAGAGAGAAGAGGAAACTAGACACAGCATATTGAAATTTCTGAAAATCAAAAAAACAAAGAAAAATCTTCAGGACAGCCACATGAGGGGTAAATATCACATACAGAGTGACAACGTTAAGAATCAGAACAGATTTCTCATCAGAAACTACAAAAGCCAGGCAAGTATATTTGAAACTACTGAAAGGAATCATTTTTACCCAAGAATTATATACCTGCTGAAATATTTGTTGAAAATATTTTTGATCAATAATAATGTGAAATAAAGGCTTTCTCAGAAAAACAAAAATTTGCAGAATGCATTGGCAACCAACCTGTAATATAATCCTTTGTACATAAGGATTGATAATACTAGACAGAAAACTGAACCAATATAAAAAGGAAGAAATGAGAATTTGTCAAAATAAAACGGCATATAGAAGGCATCCTTAGCACAATTTAATCACCCTATTAAGAAATGGCTGGCACTGCTGGGCATTATGGATGGGCAGGGATGTGATCAGAAGACTTATAAGCAGGGAAGTGGGTGTGGCTCAATGGATAGAGCTCCCGTTTACCATATGGGAGGCCCCGGGAAGCGAAACCGGGGCCTCCTTGTGAGGGCAGGCCGGCTGCGTGGCACGGTGGGATGATGCAGCAAGACCTCACAGCAGGAAGCGGGTGTGGCTCAATGGATAGAGCCCCCGTTTACCATGCGGGAGACCCCGGGTTCACTTCCAGGGGCCTCCTTGTGAGAGCAGGCCGGCTGCGCGGCGTGGTGGGCTGATGCAGCAGGACCTCACAGCAAGGGGGAGATAAGCAGACATGGAAGAAACACACAGCGAATGGACACAGTAAAACACAAGCAGCAAGGGGGGGGATAAATAAATAAATAAATACATCTTAAAAAAAAAAAAAAGAAGACTTATAAGCAAATGGAGGGTTCTGAGCACAATACATTCACATCCTGCATTCTTGGTAGGCAGAATGATATGATTGAGTTTAGCAAGATTCCTGCATGTTTTGAACATGAAAGAACAGGGTAATTAATATAGTAATACTAATTTATTCTACTTAGATAAGGCCGGTGAATGGACCATATGATCAGTAAAATAAACATTAATCTTCCTACTCATTTAAACAAGACCTTTTATGAATTAAAAATAAAATATCTTGGATAGGCTGCCTTGATTAAGACACATGTCTGTGTCCTGTAACAGAAATCATCACATACTCCATTGCATATCTTAACTAGTTTTCTCCTAAATTTAAACTAAGACAACAATAGACAAGGTAAATAGAATATAATCAGAATCAGATTTTCACTTTATCACCTAATATTTTCTTTGGTGCAACTGATGATATTGTTGCACATTTTATCTCTGTGGACACTGTCCCACAAGGGCTGATCAATTAATTTCCCTTTTCCTTATTTTTTTGTGGCCAAAGTTAATTTCATTGTAGATTAATTCATGGTTTGAATAGGCTCACCAGGCATATTTTTGTTTTTTCACTCAGATATTCCCTGGGCACCTGGACAGACTAAACCAATACAACACATGTCATTTCCATTAATGAAAATTTATAGAACAATTCTTTTCATTGCATGGAAAGGTCAGATCATCTTCACTTCCAAAGCCAGGAAGAGTTGTTAACATTTATTTATTATTGTTTGTCCATGGTTTCAGCTCTAGAATAGGGGGAAATATTAATTCCTGGTTTAATGAGATAAGATTTCTGATCAGATTTCATTCTAGACTTGGTGAGGTTTAAAGTGATAGGGGATTCTGTGCATTTGGGGCCAATGGTAACCTTGTGGATCACCTTGCATTTGCAGACTTTCTTAGCTGGGGAAACTGGTGTGGCTTAAAAGGATGCCACAGTTAAATGAAATACGGCGACTAGCACCCAGGGTTTTTCAGACCCAAGAGACAACTTTGGGTTATACTGCCGAAAACTGATGAGAAAATTACCAGAAAGTAAGTATGAAATGCATGTCCCTGAAAGTTTGGGAGCTAGAACCATGGAATTGTGCCAAAGCAGTCTTTAGGTAAAGGCAATGAGCTTAGATGTGTCTCCTAGAAATTCTGGGCCCAAGTAGTTATTCACGCTCAGGGAGGATTTGAAAAGTAATCTCTTAATTGTCATTTTGTTTCATATAATGTAACATTTGAATTTGAACATGACCTGAATATGGCTCTTGGTAGGGATCAGAGTTATGGAAGAGAACAGCAATGTATACAAATGGACAATGTGGTCACCTCTGTCATATAATGAGAGACTGAAAAAGAATATCAAAACTATTTCTCCCTTTTTTACAGACTTCTATGCATGAAAACTAAAAATAACTTCAAAGAGGCAACAACCTCTGCTAAACAGTTTAGACCCTGCTAAACAGATATTTAATTGATACTTGAACATTTCCATCCATCCCTTGGGTTTTCTCACTCCTAAAAGAAGCCATAATTAAAGCCATATTAATTAGTTTAGGTAACATTTAGGTGTTGATGTCTCTGAGGTTAGCTGTTCTTTTACTGGTGATCTCAGGCAAAGAACTAACATAAAAATGTTTAATAAGTTGGTGTTTCATATGAATTTAAAACATTTTGTGGTTTAGGAAATATGGTCATGATGATTTTTAATGAAGTATGCTATTTAAAAATAGCCGCTAAGTATGTAGAACAAAGCTTTTATCACACTAATGGAGAAATCCAAAGCAATCAAATACCAGTTAATACTATCCTTCATTGCACCATGTCCAAATCCAAAACTTAAGTTACCAAACATAACCTCAGTATTCAGAGACATATTCACTTACCATTGCTATCCCTTAATTATGAACTTCTAAGGAAAGTCTTGCCTGTACCACTACCACCTAGATATCAGAGGATTTAGTATATGAAATGAAGCTGTACCATGAAGAACAAACAGACCAAAGAGGGCTGAAAATTGCCAGACATTTTTCTAAACTTAGAGACTAGAGACAAAAGTCAAAAATCACAAAATTAGAACACTAGAATTGTTTTTTTAATACCAAAATGTATTTTAAAAAAATCTTCTAACAATTCTCATACTTCCTGATAAATAAGAAACTTAAGAGTTGGATACAAAGTGAAAGAAATAATAAAAATTTTTTACTTTGGTAAAGTGAGTTCATTTTCAGTTTAGTTAGAACCAGTTAATGAAGAGTAACTTATTTATGTCAACTATACTAAATCATGTTTCATTGATTAACTTAACAAATATTTATTGAAGAATTAGAACTTACTTAAAATGTGGAAGGATCTGGGAAAACAAACATGGTTAGGGACAGAGAAAGAGAATCAAAGGCATACAAACCAGCCCAATTTAAGCCTTGGCCCCATTCCTGCTACCATGGTCATTTTGTTCATAATCTCATTGAGCAAGAAAATGGGTGGCAGAAGAAAGAGGCTGACTGATTGCCCATAATTGTGTAATCTGCTCCATCTGATCATTAAGTTCTTTCTCTGCTCAAGTTGCTCTTTGGTGAGCATTTCCATGGAATGCAAATATATTCACAACTATATACAAGGTATCCAACCACATACCTCTTAGTTATAAGTTGTCTTTCTTCCAAGAGTCTAAATATACAGTAAAGCCATTAGCCACTAAACATGAATGAGTGTAAACCTATAGTTTTGGCTCTCTCTCTTTCCAGGCAAAATGACCAAGTAGGTTCAAGCATATCTCAGAGATATTGCATGTTCAGTTCCAGACTAGTACAATAAAGTGAATATTGCAATAAATCTAGTTACATGAATATGCTGTTTTCCCACTGCATATAAAAGTTATGTTTACACTGTAGTCTATTAAGTGTGCAATAGCACTATGTCTAAAAATCAATGTTCATACCTCAATGAAAATATATTTATTGCTAAAAAATGCTAACCATCATTTGAGTGTAAGATGTTATCTCATTGTAGTTTTGATTTGCATTTCTCTAATAACTACTCATGTTAAGCATCTTTTTATGTGCTTTTTATCCATTTGTAGTTCTTTGGAGAAGTATCTATTCAAAACTCTTGCCCATTTTTTAAATGGGTTTTTTAGGTATTTTATATTTTTTAAGGTCTAGGATTTCTTTATATATGCTGGATATTAGGCCCTATCAAATAGATGGTTCCGAAATATTTCCTCCCATTGAGTAGGCTGACTTTTCAGTTTCTTGACAAGCTCCTTTGAGGTGCAAGTTTTTAATTTTGAGGAGGTCCAATTATTTTATTGCTCATGTTTTGAATGTAAAGTTCATGAAACCATTTCCTGATACAAGATCTTGTAGATGCTTCCTTATATTATCTTCCAAGATCTTTATAATCTTGGTTCTTATATTTATATCTTTGATCCATTTTGAGTTAATTTTTGTATAAGATGTGAGGTGGTATTACTCTCTCTTTTCTTTTGATATGGATATCCAGTTCTCCAAGCACCATTTGTTAAGGCCATTCTTTCCCAGTTGAATGGGCTTGGTGGCCTTGTTGAATATCAGGTGACTGTATATATAAGGATCTATATCAGAACTTTCAATTCAGTTCCATTGGTTAGTATGTCTATCCTTGGGCCAATACCATGCAGTTTTGACCACTGCAGTTTTGTAGTATGTTTTAAAGTTAGGTAGAGGGATTCCTCCGATTTTATTTTTCTTTTTCAATATATCTTTGGCTATTTGGGGTGCACTGCCATTCCAAATAAATTTCATAGTTAGCTTTTCCAATTCAGTAAAAAATGCTGTTGTAATTTTTATTGGAATTGGATTAAATCTGTAAATAGTTTGGGTAGGGTAGACATCTCAATGATATTTAGTCTTCCTATAAATGAACATGTAATATTCTTCCATTTATTTAGGTCTTCTTTGATTTCCTTTAGCAATGTTGTGTAGTTCCTTGCATAGAAATTATTTATATCTTTAGTTAAATTTATTCCTAGGTATTGATTCTTTTAGTTGCTATTGTAAATGGTTTTTTTCTTGATTTCCTCCTCAGTTTGCTCATTATTAGTATAAAGAAATGCTACTGATTTTTGCCCACTAATCTTATAACCTGCTGCTTTACTGATCTCATTTATAAGCTCTAGAAGATCTGTTCTAGATTTCTCAGAGCTTTCTGCATACAAGATCATGTCATCTGCAAATAGCGAAATTTTTAGTTCTTACTTTCCAATTTGGATGCCTTTTATATCTTTTTCTTGCCTAAGGGCTCAAGCAAGTACTTCTAACACAATGGTAAATAAGACTGGTGAAAGTGGGCATTCTTGTTTTGTTCACAATCTTAGAGGGAAAGCCTTTAGGATTTTACCATTGAATATGTTAGTTTTGGATTTTTCATATATATCCTTTATCTTGTTGAAGGAAGTTTCCTTCTATTCCTATCTTTTGAAGTGTTTTTAGCAGAAAAGGGTGCTGTTATGTTGTCAAATGGTTCTTCATCTCTAGAGATGATCACATGATATTTTTCCTTGCAATCTGTTTATATGGTGTATTACATTGATTGATTTTTTTATGTTGAGCCATCCTTTCCTACCAAGGATGAACCCCACTTGTTCATGGTGTATAATTCATTTGATGTGTTATTGAATACAATTAGCAAGTATTACATTGAGTATATTAGCATCTAGGTTCATTAGAGAGATTGATCTATAGTTTTCCTTTCTTGTGGCATCATTGTTTGGCTTTGGTATTAGGGTGATATTGGCATCATAAAACGAGTTAGGCAATGTTCCCTCTACTTCTGTTTTTTCTAAGAGTTTAAGCAAGATTGGTGTTAGTTCTTTCTTGAATGTTTGGTAGAATTCACCTATGAAGCTGTCTGGTCCTGGGTTCTTCTTAGTTGGGGGTTTTACAAGACAAATCTTATGTCATTATTTTTGATTGGTCTTTTGAGTTCATCAATTTCTTTATTCATCAATGTAGCCTGTTTGTGTGTTACTTGGAATTTGTTCATTTCCTCTAAATTATCCATCACATAGGCATATAATTTATATATATAATATATATATATGTTTATTGTGGGTAAAATTCAAATTTGTCACAATACAAACTAATATTTGTAAAATGATATATAAATATATATGCATTTGCTTACATAAATATTATTGTTTTATATATATACATATTTTAAAAGTTGCTTAGATTACCTAAATATTACACAGAAATTACAGGGATTCCCATGTTCCCCACCTCCCACACTTCCCATAACATCCCACATAAACATCTTTCATTAGTGTGGCACATCACCTGCAATGGATATACACATCCTGGGGCTTTGCCACTAAGCAGAGACCAAGTTCACATAGCAGACCACACTCTCTCCCACACAGTTCTGTATGGTATATGCTGATGTAAAATGGCCTATATCCATCGTCGCAACATCACTCAGGACAACCCCCAAGTCTTGAAAAAGCCCCTGTATTTCAACTGCACTTCCCCATCCTGCCCTGAAATCATCTAGTGGCCACTGGCTCCACCTGATTGTTATAATTTCTTCCATTGTTTGAATCACAATATGTCTACAACAGAATACCATTAAGTCCACTCTAGTCCATAGCTCTTCCCCCAATCCTGGAATGGGATGGTGATGTCCACTCCACCTCCAAGGGAGAGGGAGCTTATATCCCATGGATAAAGTGGATGGGATTATCCTGCCTGCAGCTGCAGGATCTCTCCTTTCCCTGGGATGGCCGTTGTCCATCATCGTCTCCTCACCAGGTGACTTGGGTGAGTCCATTGAGCTGTAGAGTAGGAGTTGCAGCTCCACTGAGATTCCAGGCACAACTGGCACATAGGCAGACAGAGGCTCCAGTCTCTGGAAGTACACCTACAAACTCTAGCATCACATATAGGTTTGAATAGAAGGGACTGATGGACCGTGTGCAGGGAGGAATTATTTGAGTCCAACTCTGTCACTCTCAGAAGCACAGATTCCAAAATAGAACCCACTGATAAGGTGTCAATCTCTGGGGCTATCCCCTCTTATATAGGACCTGGGTGTCTCCAGAGCCCTCAGGAGCCCCTCTGTGTGGGGTGATATCCACTTTCGTGTTCTATGAGATCCTACTGAGGTGTGCGTAAGTGTTACCTCTGGGATGACCTCCCGGCATATAATTTTTCAAAGTATCCTCTTATGAAAATCTTTATTTTTGTGGGTCAGTGGTGATATCCTCTAACTCATTTCTTATTTTATGTATTTGCATCTTCTCTCTTTTTTTCTTTCTTAGTATACCTAAGGCTTTGTCATTTTATTAATCTTCTTAAAGAACCAGGATTTGATTTGGTTTATTTTTCCTATGCTTTCTTAGTTTCAATTTCAATTAACTCTACTCTAATCTTCACTATTTCCTTCTTTCTACTTGCTTTGGGATTGGTTTGTTGTTCAAATTCTAATTCCTGCAGGTGTACAATTAGGTCTTTGATTTTAGCTCTTTCTTCTTTTTTTAAAGATAGGCATTTGTGTCTACGAATTTCCCTCTCAGTACACCTTTTTCTGCCTCCCATAGGTTTTGATGTGTTGTGTTGTTATTTTCATTCATTTCAAGGTAGTTACTGATTTCTTTTGTAGTTTCCTCCTTGACTCACTGTTTTTCGAAGAGTGTTTTGTGTAATTTCCATATCTTTTTGGTTCTCTGCCCCTTACTGATTTCCACCTTCATTCCATTGTGGTCAGAGAAATTACTTTGTATAATTTGAATCTTTCTGAATTTATTGAGAGTTGTTCTCTTACCTAACATGTGGTCTCTCCTGCATAATGATCCATGTAAACTCGAGAAGAACATATATCCCACTGTATTTCAGTGTAATATTTTGTATATATCTATTAGGCCCAGATCCTGTAATGTATTATTCAAGGTCTTTTTTCCTTTTCTCATTCTCTGTTGAGAAGTTCTGGCTAATGGTGATAATGGTGTATTAAAGTCTTCCACTATAATTGTGGAGGCATCTATTTCTCCACTTAGTTTTTCCAATGTTTACCTCATGTATTTTGAGGCATGTTGTTAGGTGCATAAATGTTTATGATTGTTCTTTTTAATAAAAATTATCCCTTTTATCAACATATAGTGGCCTTTTTGTCTCTTACAATAGTTTTGCACTTAAAGCCTATATTTGGAAATAGAGCAAAATTGCGTCAATTTATGTGGGCACTCACCAGCTCTCTCACAAAAAAACAGTTGAAAAGGGGCAAGATCCTGCGTGAGTGAGCTGTTTTGGGAATTAACAGAGCAAGAGTTTTCAGGGCATTGATATTGAGGGAACTGGACAAAGGAATGAAAAGCCTAAGGTAAAACCATGAGTTTCTTGCCCGATGGCTGGCAACAGTGGGTGGCTAAGCACCACCCTCAAAACAAAAAGCTGCTTTGAAACACCTTACTCCCTCCAGCTACCGAGTGAGAGATAGCATACTCCAGGCATAAGAGTGTTCTCGTGAAGGATGGAGAGGCATTTCTTTTCTGTATATTTGTGTACCTGGACCCCCTTTGAGCTTTAGGGAGAATACCAGCTGGCAAGGGGTGGCTCCAGGAAGAGGGGAGAGGCAAAACTGCTAAGGCAGCCTAATTTACATAGTTGAACTGCAAGCTGAGAACTGGGACTGGGAGAGGGTAGAGTCAGGCAATTTAGTACTCTGGTGCTGAAAACTTTTCAAAATTCCAATTCCCCTAAGAGAGGCAAGCAGTAGGAAACCCTTAATAACCTTCCAAGGGCCTATTTAGGGTCCCCTGGGAGGAAGGGGAAGTCTGGAAGAGTGTTGAGAGACATTTCTCTGTGGTGAATTTGGATACCAGGGTCCCATTTGAATTTCAGAAGAAAACTCTACCTGACCAGGAGAGGTGAGGGGGTCTGTGATCACACAGACTATCTCATCCTGCAGCCCTGGAAGAGAAAGCAATAAGAATAGAAAGGGGGCAGGAACAGACAGACTCCTTAATTAGCAGGAATCTACACAACTGCAAAGAGTCAAACCTGCCCTAGGGAAAGTGACTATATAGCTCTCTAGATAACTGACCCAATGAAAGAGTTTAGCTTACTGGAGGAGTCTCTGCTTTAAATACACAAGGTCCCTCATTCTATTCCTGGCTCTCAGAATAGTGTTTCACCAGGTTATCAAACACCTTGCTGATACTTTAGGACAAGGAACATGTAGATATTATTTTTCTATTAGCTTCTCTTGGGTCTCTTATTTAAAAAAAAAAAAGTTCTTTTTTTAAATTTAACTTAGTTTACTCACTAAAACCCTGTTCAAAACCTGCAGAGGGCAGGCTGCAGGGTAATTGATTGATGAAAACCCACAGCCTGAGAAGCTCCTCAGGGGCCTAAGGGGGAAGGCTGTTTTTCTTAAATTTATGTTTGATTGCCTGCTTGAGTATTTCTTTCTTGTTCTTTTTTTTCCCCTCTTTCTTCCCCTCCATGCTTTTTTTTTCTGTTTCTTTTAAATTGGCTGCTACTGTCTTGTTTTTTATTTGCTGGGGTTCCCCCTTCCCCTTGTTTGCCCCTTATTTTGTATACCAATTTTGTCTACCTACACTAATTCTTTTCCTACCTTCATCTTCCTATCTTCTGCTTTTCAGTTTTCAGTTTTTCTGCTTTTCAAAACTGGAACAAACACCTCTGTTTGTTTCGTCTTTGATTTTTCTTGTTTTTATTTCTATCTCTTCTACTATCTGTTTTCTTTCTTTTTAATTGTTTTCTTACTGCCTTTTCTTTTCTCTTTCCTTCTCTACTCATAATTTTGGCCTGTTAATTCATTCTAGATATATTTCTCTATTTGATTTTGCATTTCATTGTTTGTACACCACTTTTTTATTCTTATTACTCTGCACTTCTTACATGAGTTAATTATTCATTTCCCTAGGTCTTATATGGTTCCTCTTCTACATTTTACTATTATCATTACTATTATCTTCTTCTCTTCTTACCTCTTTCCTTTTCTCTGGCTGTCATCTTTTTCTTTCAAAGGAACGTGAACAACATGGAAATACAATAAGAGGAATAAAGTGTTAAAGAGAAAACTTACCACACACACAAAACCAGCAATTGAAAAATCCCCAGAGTAGAGAGAGAAACCAATCAACTGAATAAATCCATCAAGTTAAATAGAGGCCTAAACACCATTAAAAAATTATAAACTATACCAAGAAAGAGGAAGACATGGTCAAAGCCAATGAATAAACTAAAAGCCAGAAGGAGATGCAGAATATATAAAAATTAATCAGGGCTGTCCAAACAAATATCATGAACCAATTTAATGAAGTGAAGGAAGAGATTAAGGATATTAGAAGACACTTGGAAACATATTGAAGAAATTGTAAACATACATACAAAGTTAATGGATACAATGGTGATGAAAGCCACAATCGAAGAAATCAAGAAATTCTCAGGATAGGGGAATCAACTGTGGACTAGAGTGGACTTACTGGTATTCTCTTATAGAAATATTGTGATTGTAGCAATGGAAGAAATTACAACATTGATGTAGAGGCAGTGGCCACTGGAGGCTCTAGGATCAGGGATAGGGAAAAACATTTGTAATATGGGGACTTTTTCAGGATTTGAGAATCATCTGAATGACATTGCAACAACAGGAATAGGCCACTTTATATCATCCCATAACATTCAGAAATGTGTGGAAGATAGTGTAGACTACAATGTGAACTAAGGGCCATGTTGAGTTGCAATGCCCCAGGATGTGTTTATCAATTGCAATGATTGTGCCACACTAATGAAGGAATGTGTTTATGTGGGAGGATGTGGAAGGCATGGGACATGGGGCATATGGAAATGACTATACTTTATGTTAGCATTTATGTAATCTAAGTATCTTTTTAAAATTTTTTAAAAATTATTATAAAAAAATAAATTCCTTCAACCACTTTTTAAAAAAAGAAGACACTGGGAGAACATACTGAAGACATTTTAGACATACAAAAAAGGATAATGGATATGATGGTGATGAAAGACACAATCCTTGAAATAAAAAAAAAAAAAACTGGAAGCACATAACAACAGATTTGAACAGTTAGAGGAAAGAATTAGCAATGTGGAAGACAGTACATCTGAAATCAAACAGACAGTACAGATAGATAAATGGATAAAAAAAATCCAGCAGGGACTTTGGGATCTGAATGACAACAGAAAACACTCAAACATACGAATTGTAGTCATCCCAGATGGATGAGAAGGGAAAGGGGACAAAAGGAGTGTTGAAGAAAATAATGACTGAAAACTTCCCAACCTTACTGGGTGAGATGGATGTACATGTCCAGGAGGCTCAACAAGCCCTAACAGTATAAATCCCAACAGGCCTACTCCAAAACACATACTTGTCAAATTGTCCAATGCTTAAGACAAAGGGAGAACACTGAAAGCAGCAAGAGAAAAGATAACCATCACCTACAAGGGAAGCTCAATAAGATTAAGTGCTGATCTCACATCTGAAAGCATGGAGACAAGAATACAGTGGTATGACATTGTCAAGTTGCTAAAAGAAAAAAACTTCCAGCCAAGAATTCTCTATCCAGCAAAGCTGGCATTCAAAAATGATGGACAATTCAAATTATTCACAGATAAACAGAAATTAAGATATTATGCCAATAAAAAACCTTCCCTTCTGGAAATACTAAAAGGAGTGCTGCAGGCTGAAAGGAAAAAAACAAGACAGAGTTAGTTGGAGGAGAGTGTAAGAAAAAATTTTAGAAAGGAGAAATAAAAAAAAAACATATGACATACATGAACCCAAAGAAAATATGGTTGATGAAAATAATCCCTTAACAGTAATAACACTGACTGTTAATGGATTAAACTCTGCAGTCAAGAGACACATATTTTGCCACACTAATGAAGGTTGCTTATGTGGGAAGGTGTGGGGGTTGTGGGGAGTGGGGCACATGGGATTCCTTATATATTTTGTGTAACATTTATGTAATCAAGGTATCTCTTAAAAAATAATAAAAATACATTATATATAAAAAAGAGAGAGACACAGACTGGCAAAATGGATAAGGAAATATGATCCATCTATATACTGTCTACAAGAAACCCACCTTTCATATAGGGATTAAAGGAGGCTGAAAGTGAATGGATGGAAAACAATTTTACAAGCAAAGAACAACCAAAAAAGTGTGGGAGTAGCTGTACTAATAAAGGACAAATAGACTTCAAATGCAAAACTATTTTAAGAGACAAAGATTGACACTGTATATTAGTAAAAGAGATAATCTTTCATAAAGAA